>JASSUY010030523.1:0-37736 GCA_032466535.1 Forpus xanthops | reverse complement strand
GTCCCGTTCCGGCCATGCGGCTGTCGCTGGTGCTGTCGGTGCTGCGGCCCGCCGGGCCCGTGGCCATCGGCGTCTCGCTGGGCTTCACCCTCAGCCTGCTCAGCGTCACCTGGGTGGAGGAGCCCTGTGGGCCGCCGCCGCGCACCGCCGATTACTCGCGCCCCGACGGCTTCCCCGCGCCGCCCCCCGGCCCCGGCAACACGAACGGCAACGCGGCGCGCAGGCCCAACGCCGTGGCCCCCAGGATGGGCGCCGAGAGCTGGGAGCCCCGCGTCGTGCCCTACCGCCCGCCCAGCCCCGGCAGGGCCGCCAAGAAGGCCGTCAGGTGCGGGGAGCCAGGCCGGGCTGGGGTAGCTGGGCTGCGGCGCCGGTCGGGTTTAGGTGGGAGTAGCTGCGGCTGAGCCCCGGGGTGCCCGGGTGCGGGCGTGTGTTGGCCGGGCCGGTGCTGGGGGGGCTGTCTGCCTGCCTGCCTGCTGGGGAGCTTTAAATGTGACCCGGGGATGTGCTTTCCCACACCCTGCAGCCGCCCAGGGCTGCGGCTTGATTTCCCCCCTGCAAGCACTGTGCCCTGACGCTTCCCATCGTCCCCTCCGCTTCCCCCTTCTCCTTCTCCCTTCCACCCCTGTCTAGAAGAGCTTCATCCCCCCACTGGTGTCTGTTGTTCAGAGGTTGCCTCTCCTGTGCAGAGGGTGTGCTCCAGTCATGCCTGGCCCTAGCGGGGTCCCCTCCCTCGGTGGCATATCCCCCCCCAGCATTGCAAACTCCAGCGTGCTCTGGGGCCGGCTGCAGCCTGTGCTGGCACCCCCGGGATGACAGGAGCAGGCAGTGAAAGGGCCTCCTTGTCCCAGCGAGGCGGTGGGTGGACGGATGCAGGGGGCTGAATGGGGCCAGTGTGTGCCAGGCGGAGGCTGGGGGCCGGGGGGGGGGGGTCGCTTCCTGCCGCTGTGCTGGGCTGGGAGAAATAAACCTGAAAGTCATTGTGAGTGGGGCAGCTGGGGACCATAGTGAGGAGGGGGCACAGCTGGCCCCGTGCAGACATCAGTGCTATCCCTGTTAGAGCTGGGGTGTGCAGCCCTGTTTCGCTCTGTAGTTGTGCTCAGGTTTTTGCAAACCTCTGGTTTGAGGTGGGCTGGCCAGCTCGCGGGAAGGGAGGATCCCCCATGGCCTCAGGTTGGGGGGAACCTCAGCAGAGCACTCTGCTGTGCCCCTGGCCCAGGCATAGTTGCAGCTGGTGCTGTTGAGGTGATGTCTTTTGTGTGTGGTTGAAGCCTGAGAGGGTTTCTGCAGGGTAACCAAAGTCCATACTGTTGGGGAGGTTGGTGAGATCCAGGCTGAGGTGGGGTGCAGTACTCTGGGGCCAGATATTCTCTCTCTCCTGCAGGACCAGGTATATCAGCACAGAGCTGGGGATGCGGCAGCGGCTCTTCGTGGGTGTGCTGACCTCCAAGAGCACATTGAACACGCTCGGGGTGGCTGTCAACCGCACGCTGGCCCACCGCCTGGAGCGCCTGGTGTACTTCACTGGCACACGAGGCCGCAAGGTGCCCCACGGCATGACAGTGGTGACACACAGTGATGAGCGGCCCATCTGGAACATGTACCAGACCATCAAGTACCTTCTGGACCACTACGTGAATGACTTCGACTGGTTCTTCCTGGTACAGGACGACACCTACACTGAGGCACATCGCATCAGCCGACTGGTTGCTCACCTCAGCATTGACACACATCTCTACCTGGGCCGCCCCGAGGAGTTCATTGGTGGGGACACTGAGGGACGCTACTGCTATGGGGGCTTTGGCTACCTGCTGTCCCGCAGCCTCCTCCTGCTCTTGCAGCAGCATCTGGAGAGCTGCCGCAATGATATCCTAAGCGCTCGGCCAGATGAGTGGCTTGGCCGCTGCATCATCGACTACACAGCCATCAACTGTGCTGACGAGCACGAGGTAGGTCCTGCAGTGGAGATGGCCTTTTGGAGCCTGGTTCTGGACCAGTGTGTTTGCCTACCTCCCTGTGGGCTCCTAGGTCCTGGGGGTATCAGCCCTTACACCCTTTTGTCCTTTGAGCTTGCTGTACTGGCAGCTGGTCGTGACCCATCTCTCCTGGCTGCAGGGCCTGCGTTACCACTATTTTGAGCTGGGGAAGAATGCTGACCCTGAGCGGGAGACTGACCTCCGTTTCCAGAGCGCCTTCACTGTCCACCCTGTGCTGGATCCCCTCCAGATGTACCGGCTGCACAAGTATTTTGCTCAGGTGGAGCTTGAGAGGACATACCAGGAGATCCAGCAGCTCCAGGTGAGACCTGGCTTGGCTGGGAGGGTCTGGGCTCTTCTGGTCATCCCTATGGGCTTTATGGTTGCTCTGTGTCATGTCTCCTCTGAGGTTTTCTCACCTGGACCTGCTGTAGGATGGGATCAGCTGAGCTTGTGTGGTTGCAGGGGCAGTGGTGCTGACTGGAGGGAAGCTTTGGACCTGGATAGGTCCTGGAGCTACAGGGGTGGTTCAGGGTGAATGAAACCAGCAGGGTGCTGAGGTCTAGCAAAAGCCAGGCAAGGGTGGAAGAGGGCACAGATCCTACCAGTGGAGGTGGTGTGTCATATTTAGGGTGCTGTTTGGAGCAAACCTGAGGTGCTGGACAGGAGTCAGGCTGAAGGCAGAGCAGTTCGGCACTGTTCTTTGGGCCAGGAGTGGCTGATCTCTGAGTATCAGAAGTCACCTTGCCTGCAGCCACAGCTGTATGACTACTTGCACCCGCTTTGGATCTCACTCCTCCTTTTCTCCTCTTGCAGCTGGAGATCCAGAATGCCAGCAGCCTGTCTGCTGACGGGGACCACATTGCCACGTGGCCTGTTGGTATCCCACCCCCTTTCCAGCCCAAAACCCGTTTTGAGGTGCTGCGCTGGGACTACTTCACAGAGGAGCAGGTGTTTGCCTGTGTGGACGGCTCCCCCAAATGTGAGCTGCACGGTGTAGATCTGGCAGATGTGGCTGATGTGGTGGCCACAGCGATGGATGAGCTGAACCGCAAGTACCAGCCAGTGCTCCATGTCCACAAGCAGCAGCTGCTGAACGGGTACCGGCGCTTTGACCCCACACGCGGCATGGAGTACACGCTGGACCTCCAGGTGGAGGTTGTCACTCAGAAGGGGCACAGCCGCTCTGTCACCAAACGTGTGCACCTGGTGCGGCCCCTGAGCGAAGTGGAGATCATCCCCATGCCGTATGTGACAGAGGCCAGCCGCATCAATGTCATCCTGCCACTGACAGCTCACGACCGGGACTACGCTGCCCGCTTTCTGGAGACATATGCAGCGGCCGCCTTTGAGAGCAGTGAGAATGCAGTGCTCACCTTCCTCTTTATCTATGACCCCTTCGAGGCCCAGCAGGTCACCCAGAATGACATCTTTGCACCTGTGAAGGCCCAGATCACAGAGTATGAGCGCAAATATGCAGAGGTGAAGATCCCATGGATCAGCGTTAAGACAGATGCGCCCTCACAAATCAAGGTCATGGATATCATTTCCAAGAAGCATCCTGTGGACACGCTTTTCTTTGTGGCTGGCGTGGGGACAGAGGTCACTATTGACTTCCTGAACCGCTGCCGGATGAACACCATCAACAACTGGCAGGTCTTCTTCCCCATCCACTTCCAGGGCTACAACCCTGCCATCGCTTACCACAACCAGGTACCGCCCGCCACGCTGGACCTGCAGCGGGAGACAGGGCACTTTGACCGTGATGTCTTCCATGAAGCCTGCTTCTACAACGCTGACTACATGGCAGCACGCACCCGCATGGCAGGTGATGTGCAAGAGAACGAGGACATCCTGGAGACCCTGGACATTTATGACATGTTCGTCAAGTACTCCAACCTCCACGTCTTCCGGGCTGTAGAGCCTGCCCTGTTGCAGCACTATCGGCACCAGGCCTGCAACCCCCGGCTCAGCGAGGAGATCTACCACCGCTGTGTGCAGAGCAGCCTGGAGGGCATAGGCTCTCGCTCCCAGCTGGCCATGGTGCTCTTTGAGCAGGAGCAGGGGAACAGCACCTGAATCCCATGGCACCTGTCCTGCCATGCCCACCAACCTCTTCTGCTGCCCAAATCTGTCTTCTTCTTCCCAGCAGCTTCAGGGATTGTTGGTGCCTGAGCTCATGACTAGCTCCTCTGGGGCCGCCCGGGCCGGGGTCTGCCAGTCTGGGGTCTTTCTGGAGTGGCCATGGCTGTGCAGACCCCGGGGCAAGGTGGGGTCAGCATTGCTGAGCTGTGAGTTGTCATGCCTGGCTTCTCACCCCAGAGTTGCTGTCCACTAGCCCCATCCCTCTGTCCTGCCCCTGCTGCTCAATGGCGTGGCGATGGGCTGCCCTGTCCCTTCCTGTCCCCTATCGACAGGGTCACACAGAGCCTAAGGCCCCCCTGCTGCAGGACCATGACTGCTATGGGGATGGGGTGATCTCATGGTTTCCCCAGTGTACTGGGACAGGGCTGTGCCCTTTGCTCCCACAGAGCATCAGCCTGGTAGCATAGGGAGGGACATGTCTCTGCACCTGCCACAGGCTTGGACAGTGGGATGGGCACATCCCACCCCAAAAGAGCAATAAGGAGATTGGTTTTGGGGTTTTGCCATTTGGCAACAAGCCGGAGCACTCCCAGCTGGTCAGGGTGGGGAGTACTTGGCCCCCAGGGCCAGCGGGTGCAGGGGATGCTGGAGGAGATCCTGCTGCATTCACATACTGTGAGCTGCTCCCCATGGGAACCATGACCCAGGCCGTTTTGGCCTTCGCAGTATCAATAGGACGTCGGAGGTCGCAGCCCTCAGATAAGAGCTTCCCGACAGAGATGAGAGCCGTTCCCACCATGGGGCTGCCCTTGGGGTCGGGGAGCACAGTGCCCAGTGCTGGTGGGCACAGCAGAGTGTTTGGCTGTGCATCTCCTAAGGAGAAAGCGACTGAGGAGCCACTGTCTCCTCCTGGTTTGTATTTAATAGTGGGGAGAGGAGGGGGGAGGGATGCATTTACACTAATAAAACAGAGAGATTAACCATTTGGTCCAGATGATTCTTCTCTACAGCACTTCTGGATGTCCTGCTGGGGTCTGTGTGATGTTTAGTGCTGACTGCTTGTACAAAATGTGGCTGCAGCTGGCCAGGTCACTTCCTTGCAGGGATGCTGCTTTCCACAAGCCACCTGCAGCATTCTCTGCCTGAGGTGGAACATAACTGCCTTTCTCTAGTGAGGCCAGGGGAAGCCCTTCTGCTTATGGACAGGCTGGCAGGCACTAGGTCAAGCAGACAGCTTGAACCCCTGGGAGCTCGCAGCAGGAATCCTGTACCTCCTCTGATGCCCAAAGTCCCTGGGGCTGTCACTACCTGCTGCCAGTCACTGCAGCAGGATGCTGAGTTCCTTGCCATGGGAAGCCCCTGTGCCCATGTGCTGAGCTCTTGGCAATGCTGTATCTTTCTAGTGCCATAAATTCATGGTCCCACTGACTAGGTTTCCAGCCCCTGTCAGCCCCAGCTGCAGGTGGAAAAGCGCCACGGTGATGGGCTAAGGTAGTTGTGAGTCCCCCTACATGGGCTGTTACCGTAACAGCTTTGTGGGTTGCATGTGAGTAATGGGGGATGCCTGGCCCATGTCAGAGCAGGCATCCTCCATTGGGGTCGAGTGCCCAAGCAGAATGAGTTCTGCCCTCCAGCATTTGAGTTCAGCTATGAAGGAAGCTTTTGGACCAGATATCTGAGCACTATGTTGAATTGTTAGGGTTGGACCTGCCCTTTGTGCATCGGCTTCACCATTTTAGGATCTCAGGGCTTCTCAGCATCTTGTGGTTTCCAGTTCTGGGTCAGGCAGAGCACCATTGTCTTGCCCTGCACTGTTTCACCACCTACAGCTACTATTTGCATTACAAGGGTGGGGAGTATGTCCCTGGCCATGCTGCCTGCTCCAGGCATGATTTTCATGGCTCTGCATGCTGTTCACCCTTTGGTTGTCACATTTTACTTGTTTGAGAAAGGCACGTATCAAAGAGAAGTCCCCAAGAAGATTAAGTGAATCTACTTGCTGTTAGTTATCAAGGCTGTTAGTGCTCGGTAAAACTCATGGAGAGCCCCTGGGTGTGGGGCATACCTTCCCTGAGGACGCCTCATTCGTAGATTCCTGCTCCAGTCTTCATATCCACGGAGTAGGAGCGTGTATGTTTTAATATAATTTTATTATATTTCAGGCGATAACCGTTAGCCTGCTCCAAGTATTTCTATTTTTGATCTCCCCCAAATGCATCCTTAATTCCCTTTAAAAGCGAATCTGGGACAGAGGGAGCGAGGCGGATGCAGGTGGATTGCAGATACATTTCTCCTCTGAAAAGCAGGCCTAGGAATTGGATGTGATTAGACGTTAGAAGAGTATCCAAATGATAATAAAACAAATCAGCTTCAAATCAAGTTGGCTTCAAAAAGAAACCCAGCATTGTATGTAATTGTTGCAAGATGGCCTAGATGGAGTTGCTTTTCTTCCTCATTGCTGTTTGCCCAGGCTGAGTTAGAGCATTTGCATACTTAACATCTCCCCCCAACACGCCCCACTCCAGTGTACACAGGAGCAAATGACAGTGCTCATGTCACTTGCAGCACCGTTATTGCTGCCTTTCAAAAGGAGCTGGCAGTGTTTGAAGCCACTTTGGTGTTTGTTGGGTCATCTGCAATACCAAAACCTGCCAAAACCCAGGGGAAGGATGTGAAAATCTTTGGGGAGAGGTTTGGTGACAGGAGCAGGTTGACCTGCTTGGCTGGGGCTCAGAACAACCTTCCTGCACCTGGGTGAAGTATATGGGCTCACTGGCAACGGCAGAGACCTGTGGTAATGGTCCATGGGCACAATCATGTGCCCTCCTCCTGCTTGCACAGGGCTGGCAGGTACGGGCAGGGCACTGGACCAGGACAGTGTTGAAAGAGATAGGGTACTAATGTGGGTCGCTGAGCAGACAGGGTTGTTTTGCAACCCTTGGTCAGATCTGAGCAGTACTGCCATACAACGTGTGGGGTGTTTTTGGAAGAGGGTGTGAAGGGCCAGTTCAGAGCAAGCACGCTCAACTCTGTACAAGAAGGGAAGGCTAGGTGTGCTGGAGCTGAGCGGGTGCCTGTCTCCCCTCTCCTTCCTGCACCATGTCAAGCAGAAAGACCTAAGCTGGGGAAAACCCAAGCTGCTGCTGTGCTGCTCTCCCACACCTCTCAAATTTGTTCCTCTGTGCAGTCGTGCAGGTGCCTCTCTGCAAATGCAGTAGTGTGAGGGGGGAAGGCAAAACCTGCTTCTCTAGCCCTGCTTGGGTCACTTCTGGCTGCACCAAACCCCGCAGAGCAGGGTATAACTCCAGTTGCAAGCTAAGGCAGGAGAAGTTGCTCTGTTCAAGGAGGAACAGCCAGGGAGATGCAGGGCTTTGCCTGCACCCAGTGCCCCGGGTGACAGCCTAAAACACTGTGGAGCCCCTCCAGAGGGGGTGAGGGGCTTTGGCTTTACTAGCCAAGTTCAGGCAAATCAGAGCTTTTTGATAAAGAGGGAAAGAGGCGGTACCTGTAAGTGCAAGCAGGGTTGCTGCCAGTGTGTGCTTTCCCACGGGGCTTTCCCTGCATGGGGATGTGAGCACACCCAGCAATGCCTGTGGACATCTCTTCTGGGGATACACAGCCCCAGCACGGGCAGACTGCAGGAGCACAAAGCCCTGGGGCTGGGGGCAGAAGCAGGCAGCTCGGTTGGATTTTGGTTTTAATTGAGTCTGGTTTTTCCAGCCTGCTTGCTCGCTGTCAGGAGCTGAGTGCTGGAAAATGAGGGCTGTGTGTCCCCTGCCTGGCCTCACTGATGGGCACCAGTCCATTTTCCCAACAAGGCGGCTGTGGAAATGGCCAGGAGCAAAGCAGTGAGCTTGGCACCTTCAGGTCATCAGGAGATGTTGAGGGTCACTCTTTTGTGTGTCACTCCAAGTGTCACTGCCTGTCACCACTAGCATCTCTGCAGGAGGCACTTGGGGAGGAGGTGATATCAGTGAGGCATCATGTCCTGTTGCACTCCAGAGCTCACCTCCACCCCCTCCACTCTCAAGCAGGGTGGTTTGTTTTCTTTGAAACACAGCTTTTTCCTCAGAACAGCTGTAATTGTGGTGTTTAGTAGTGGAGGCACAGTGGGAAGTGCCCAAGGAGATATCCGTTCTGTGAGCAGAAGGGATTCTTGCTGTCTGCTCCATCCTGGTTCCCCCATCCCTGGTGCTGGCACAGCATCCCACAGGAACTAAGTCTGCCGGGGTTGTCACCTCCACGGTGACAGGAGCCGTCGCCAGCACAGCCGGTCCTGCTGTGGTCAGGTGCCTGGCAATTGTCCAGAGGGCTGCACTTGTTAAAATTAAGGGCCTGTTTCACTGTAGTCGATCCCCTTCTAATTATCTCCAGACTATTTCATGTGGCTCATTACAGGCGAGTCAAGCAGTGCTGGGCTGGGCTGACATACCTTTGCGGCCCTGGATGGCAGTGACCCTCTCTGACAGCCTTTGGATGGGCACAGCGTGGGAAGGGGCACTCCAGCCACAGTGCTGAGGTTTGGGGCTGGCCCTGGGGTGCTAAATCTGGGTCATGCCGCTGGTCCTCCTCAGCCAAGTGCCTTCAGAACTGGGACATCAGGCATAGCACAGGCAGGGGGACATGCTGGTGTCACTTCACCGTCCTCTTTGGAGGTGGTGGGAGACCCTACAGGAGGTGTCATCTCTAGGTGCCACCAGGAAGTTGCTGAACAGAGGTGTTGAGAGAAACAGGTAAAAATAACTTCACATCGAATCTTCTCTCGGTCACCACTACAGGGCTCCCAGGACTTGTCCTGAAACGGCTTTTCCGGTGGCCTCAGCTGGCAGTGGGCAAGGCTTTCTGCAGGCAGAGATGTTCACTTTTGGGTGACGGGGTATGTCAGCTCTCACCATGCCCAGCACACGACTGCAGGGCTGTAAAGTGCTCCATGGGTCCCACCACCACCTCCTGAGGTGGGACCAGCTGCCCCATCTCTCTGCCCCCACAGCCCTCACAGGCAGCTCCAGACCTACTTGTGCCTCTTTATTAGGGAGCATTTGTACATTTATAAAACAGTGGTGCACATCTCTCACATTCACCAGCACGAGGACATTCGCGCCAGCCCTCCTGCTGTGGTGCCCGTGCCCATGCTCCCCGCTCAGGGCTTACTGCTCCTGCTGACAGGGAGGCAGCCACATCCTGCACCCCCCTGCCCGCTGCAAGACACCTTGGTGTAGGGCTGCCTGGCATGGTCGTGGCACATCCCTGGGTTAATGCATGGTACCCCTCTGGGGACACTCCTGTGTGCAGATGGAGGCACCCTGTGGGGAGCTGGCACAGGGCGCTCTGGTGAGGGTTTCCAGAGAGCACCACTGTGCCTGCCCTGTCAGGAGGCTTGCTGTTTGTCCCCCCATGCAGGGGGACATGGGACACGACACAACCAGGTGTTTGCACTGATGGGGAACATGTTTCCACATGGATTCATATTTGGAGCGGAACGTTGGGCTGCGCGTACCCAGAGCCAGGGCTGCTGGGCACATCACCAGGTCCCTGTCCTGCATCTTCCACATGTGGGGCCTTGGAGGCTGCGAGGACAACAGCTTCTCCTGCATGTATGGCTTTGGCCATGGCATGGCATGGCCATGTTCCATCTGCGGGCACCAGGGATGGGGACCAAACTGGCAGGGCCAGGGGAAGCCTGGCTCAACTCCAGCTTCCCTCAGAGGTCCCAAATTCCTGCCCTGGGGTCCCCCTCTAATGCTGTGTATGTGTATTGAGGGGGGCTTTGCCAGCCTGCCCCCCCTCCTGAGATATTTTGGGGCAGTTTGCCCTGCGCTGGTGTCTGCTACAGTGGAGGAGGAAGAGGCAATGTCCAACAGGACAGGGGGAGTGTTATGGGTCCTGCCATGGGTCCTGCCACCTCTGAGCAGGCAGGAGCTGTGGGTGCTGGTCCTGGCCGAGACTCTGGCCAGTGGGTTGGGCTGTGGCTGTCTGGGCAGTGCTGGGCACGGGGCACCCTCCTAACCGTGTACAGTCTTGGGGAGGCACAGCGGGTGCTCAGCACCCGGGGGTGGGAGAGTGGCAGGGGGTACGTGCACAGTGCAAGAGAGGGGTGACAGGCAGGAGAACAAGGGCAGGACCCCTCCACATCACCTGGGTGGGCCTGGTGGCTGCACCAAGGGACGAGCCGCTTTGGCCAATACCTGGGTGAGGAGAAGATGGGCAGGCTGGGGGTACAGTTGGCTGGGGTGGGGAGGACGGGCAGTAGGTTTGCAGTGCTGCAATGACTGGGGGTTACTGGGGGCCAACACTGGGGGGGGCAGTCACAGTGCAGGGGTCTGGATGGGAACTGCAATGGGGGGCTGCAGCTGTTGCAGGCTGCAGGAGGTTGGGGAGGGCGGGCAGATGTTTGAGGGTGTCACAGTGGTGGTGCCATGCAGGTGTGGCTGCAGGTGGGGTGTCCCTGGGCTGGCCTGGGGGACCGTGCTGCTCAGAGACATGCCCTGCAATGCCGCTCTGCCCTGCTGAGGGAGGAGAGGCGGGGATTGTGTGGTCCCTGGGCAGGGGGAAAGCTGCTCCAGGTACATCTCTCTCCTGGGGGGGACCATGCAGGGCAGAGACTCCCACCCTGGAAGGGCCAGATGAGAAGGGCTCGGGGGGGGCCGCAGGGACCACAACTCACCCCCAGTATGCTCTGCACTGCCTCTGCCCTGCACCCCACTGCTCCCCCAATCTGTCCCGGTGTGCCCATTCCCCTCCATGCCATGTGCTTGAGACGGGGCTGTGCCCGTGTGCTGGGGGCAAGTGGAGGGAACAGGCAAAAGGGCTGGGGGGTCACTCCAGTGCCAGTGCCTCGGCAGCTCTGGCAGCATCACCAGGGGAGAACAGCATGGCCAGTCCTGGCAGTGGGGGGGAGGCAGGGGCCTGTGCTCGCTGCACCCGCTGCCGCAGTCCCTCTCCATGCAGACGGTGGGGAGGGGGGTGGCGGGGGTCTGCACCCCCCAGTCCCGAGCTGGCCTAGCAGGCGAAGTCCTCGAAGACGCCCTGGTGAGGGTAGTGGTGGCGGTGGTGATGGTTGGGCAGTATGCCCGTGTTGTAGGCACCCTCCACGTGTCGGCCCAGTGTCTCGCAGGGGCTCTGAAGGGATGGCAGTCAGTGGGGTGTGCAAAGACCTCATGCACCCTGCTCCCCCAGAC
This sequence comes from Forpus xanthops, assembly GCA_032466535.1. NCBI lineage: Eukaryota > Metazoa > Chordata > Aves > Psittaciformes > Psittacidae > Forpus > Forpus xanthops. The sequence goes on along the minus strand of JASSUY010030523.1, from coordinate 26,500 downwards.
CCCCACACCCAGCAAAGCCTATCCCCAGGAGACCTCCAAGAGACCCTGGGGGGCACCCAGCTCCCTGCCCTCCAGGTTCTGCCCTGGCTCTGCAGCCTGAGGGCACCAAACATGAAGCAGCAGTGTCCCTTGCTCTTAGAACAACATCCCTTCCACCTAGGGTGAGGACAGACACTGCCCAGGCCCTGTCCATGCATCCCCCATGGCAGCCCAGCCCCCTAAGGATACCTGGTCCTTCAGCTCCTCCAGTCCCAGTGTGGCGATGCTGCCTGAGGGCTTCTTCAGGGGCGGCTTGGAGCGTCTCAGGACCCGGCTCACCCTGTCCCGGATCACCTGGATGCAGACAAAGGGTCAGCCCTGGACCCACACACAGGTGGCACCCCATGTGTGGGCACCCCAGCCCACACTGACTGCCACCCGCTCCACTCCCTGCCTGCGGGACTTGGGGCACCTCTGCCCTCCACTCTCAGCATCCTCAGGTCACAGAGGGATACTGGAGAATTTCCCGGTGCCTCCTGCTGGGCATTCCCCAATTTGGGGGCTGTCATAGCTCCGTAGGGTGGCCCATACACTGCACTCCCTCCACAGGGAGCCCAGCCCCTGTGCTGTACCTCACCCGCTCCCACTGCTGAGGCATAGCCCAGAAGGCTTGGCACACCTCATAGACATAGTCCAGGATCTCCAGGATGGTGAGGATGCTGGCACCGATGAACAGGCCCATCTGTCCGCCGATGTCCCCTGGGGAGGAGGAGGAGATGGTCACCGAGACACACTGGGAGCCTGGGCTGTGGGCAGTGCCAGGACTGCCAGAAGGAGAGGGACAGTGTGATCAGAGGGGCAGGGACGGCAGAACAGAGGGAGCAATGTATATGCAGGACAGGGGACAGCCAGCAGCATGCCATCCTTCAGCCAGTCTGCAGCCAGCTCCTGCCCGCTGTGGTCCCTCCCTGACTAGCCCCACATCCTCTGGGGTTGGGACACAGAGCTTCCCACCCCAGGGTCCCGAGAGTAAGTTGGGGGAGTCACCGAGAAGCCCAGCGAGGTCGTAGGCTTTCTTCTGCTCAATGGCCTCATAGTTGAGTGCCTCAAAGAAGATGTCCAGCACCAGAAAGTTCTCCCTGTGGGGACAACGTAACGGTCAGTAAGGAGGGCGGGTCACTCTCTCATCACACCTGCCCCTCAACCTCCCCTGTACCCCAGCCCTCCAGCTCCTAAGTGCTTCCAGGATGGTGTAATGAGGACATAGAAGGGGTATGTCCCAGGCCAGGAGGAACCGTGGGGTAGGGAGGTGCTACCAGGAGGGCTGGGAGGTTAGGGACGTGTCAAGGAGATATTCTAGTGGCAGCCACCCCTGGGCAGAGGATGCTACAGGAGCTGTGTATGGCAGGACTCACTCCCTGTATGCTGGCAGGAGTGGGGTGGGGATTCCCCGGGTCCCGGCCCACACCCCAACACATCCCAGCACCAGCAGCTCACCGGATGTAGGTCTCATTCTTGTTGTACTTGCGGGCGAGGTAGCGCGCTGAGCCCTTGTTGGGGATGCGCACCATGGAGATCTCCTTGCCGTAGCGAGTCAGGTTGCATGGTGTGGGGCAGCTGCAGCGCTCCTGGCTGTCCTCCACCGCCGCATCTGGGGGCATGCACCCATTGGCATGGTCACATCCTCCCAGACCCCTCCATGGGGGAACCCAGCTGGCACCCAGCCGCCCACTTGCCACTTCACCTACCCAGCGTGTGGTCAGCACACTCAATGTACACGTTGGGGGAGCAGATGGACTCGTTGCCTGCAGAGAAGCAGCTGGTTGGGGGGTGGCAGTCTGGCCCACTTCTGCCCCCCACCCTTGATGCACTCCCCTGAAGACAGTGGGGCAGAGGTGGCCCTTGAATGCAGAGAGGATGGGATGGGTGGCCCTTGGGTGCAGATTGGATGGGGCAGGAGTGGCCCCTGCGTACAAGGCAGACACAGAAGAGGCTAACCTGGGGTGTAAGGAGGGTAGGACAGGGGCTGACTCAGCATGCGGAGGGGACGGCGTGGTGCCTAGGTGCAGAGGGATGGGGCAGGGGTGATCACTCGGTGTAGGCTGCAGCGGACCGGGGAGCCCTGGGCAGGTGTCCCCATGCCATCATGCACACCCCTCACCTGGCATGTGGACCATGCGGCAGTGGCAGCTCCGCACCACAGCCTCCTTCTCACACTGCAGGCGGCAGGCAGCAATGCTGTATGTGTCGTAGCCGGGCAGCATCTGCTCCCCCTGCACGCTGGCCCGGCAGTTCCCCCATGGCTGCGGCAGGTAGGTGAGCTGCCAGGGTGAGAGGGGCATCGCTGCAGGGCTGCGCTGGGCTGGGTGCCTGCAGACACTTCCCCGGGCTGCGGGTATCCTTCCTTACCCGCTGCTCCTGGCAGGACACGAAGGTCTGGAAGCCGGGCGAGACACCAAAGCCCAGCTGATGGATGTAGGGTGGCTCATCCTGGCTGTGAATCTGGACCCGGATGCCAGCTTCAAATGATGTCTCATCTGCAGCAGAAGGACAGAGGGGCTGCATGCCTGCACTCACCCAGCACACCTCTGGTGTCTGCTTGTCCCATTAGCCCCACCAGGGTGCCCTGCTTGCCCAGCAGCCCTCCCTCCCAGCCCTGCTTCCGCCACTGCCCCACTCACTCGTCTCTCTCCAGATGGGCAGGTACTCTTCCTGCTGGATGTCCAGCATGATCTCCAGCCCGTTGCCCATGCCACCTTGGCGGGTCACCCTTGGGTTCCTCCGGTCCCCATTGAAGGTGTAGCACTTACCATACCGAGTGTAGACCTGGGGATGGAGAAAGGCGGGTGGTGAGGGAGCAGGCAGGGTGTTCTGCAAGCAGGATGAGGTCCAGGAACCCCTTTGCAATCCTTTGTCAGTGCTAGAAAGGAAGTTTGGAAAGGCTCACCCAAGCCTCCCCTCCCATGCTGCCACCCCTTTGCCCTTGCTGGGGGATGTGAAGCATCTCTTCCAGTACCCATGGGGCAGCCCGGCTGTCCTGCCCCCGTCAGGTGGGAACTCACAGGGGCAAAGTGCTGGGGGCCACAGTGCTCTCCCTGAAAGCGGCAGTCTACCAGCATGTCCTCGATCTGGTGGCCCAGGCGGTGGAAGAAGCTCTGCATGGTGTGTTCGGAGCGGCGGGGTGGCAAGAAGCGCGAGTAGTTGGCAAGACGTGTCAGCCACGCGCGCCGGTCCTCCCCCAGCACAGCCAGCATCTCGGGCACCAGCGAGTGGTTCTCCCAGGCCAGCCCCAGCCACTGCCCCACCGAGTAGAGGTCGGGCTTGGTGAGGTGCAGGAAGCGCGCCCGGTTGGGGTTGCAGAGGGTGACGGCCGGGAAGCGGAGCTGGGGGGCTCGGGTGAGGCGGGTCCGGGTGTGCACGGGTCGGGCGAGGAGGTGGTGCAGGCAGTCAACGGTGCCGGCGGCCAGCAGCCCGGCGGAGGCCAGGAAGGCCAGGCTCCAGAGCAGGCAGCGCAGGCGGGACTGTGGCCGGGTGCACATGTAGTGCAGCCCGGGGATCCTGGTGGCTCGCAGGATGCCGACGGCGAACTGGGTAACGCCTCCATCCTGAGCCGCTGTCAGGGCTTCCCCGTCCTGGCAGCAGGCAAGGGGCAGCGGCATGGCTGCAGGCAGGGTAGCTCCTCTGCAAAGTGGGGTGCAGGCTGCCCCTGAAGCTGCCCAGGGTCCCTCCGGGGAGCTCTCCCTCCAGGGAGGCTTTTGCTCTGCACCTACCTAGAGACAAACGTGGCAGGCGCCTTCCGGAGCTGCTCCAGTGACGGGCGATGGGGAGGGGGGGTTGGGGAGGGGGAGAGGGGGGTGCTGCTACAAACACGCCTTCACCCAACCTCCATTCGGGAATGGAAAATTCCTCCCTGAGCCGGGCTGGGGCAGGAAGGGGGGGAGGTTACCCTGGGCAGAGGGAACTGGCAGCCCCCAGTGCCCAAGCATGGTGGGCACCAGTGTCGGGATGGTGGTTCCCTGTTCCAGTGACACAGCGTGAGAGCGGTGCATAGAAATGCTGTGCCCCAGCTGATCTCCACTGTCCTGTGCCCTGGCACTGCACCCCTCCCTGGATCCCCAGACATGTCTTCTCTGGGGTTGGGAACCCTGCCCCACAGAGGCAGGACAGTGCCAGGCCTGAGGGGCTATGGACTCCTGCCAGCAGTGCTCGGGACTGCATGTGTACCTTGGTCACAAGCGCTGTACACTGGCATCCCCTGCCCTGGACTTGAGGACCCCAGTGGGCCTGGGTCCTGTGGGGCAGGAGAAGCGGGACTGGAGGTCAGGAGGCATAAAGCCATGGGGCGGGAGCTGCGTGTGAGCCCACCTGAGCCCGGCGGGTGCTTTGAAGTGACAGTGATGCTGTGATCAGAGAGCGGTGGCGGGGGGGTGTCTGCACCGTGCTGTCAGCACGGCTGGCAGGGCCCCGACAGCCTGTCAGGGTGCCTGTAAAGCTCAGCACCACACTCCCGGCAGCTTCTCATCTCCCGCTGCTGCTGCTCCCAGGCCCCATCTCTGGCACCAGCCCTGCCGAGGTACGGGATGGCCCCCGGGGGGTCCCCAGCCTCTGCAACCCCAGGACGAGCCAGGACTGCTGTGCTCTCTGCGAAGGGCAGCACCCTTCCTGCCTCATGGCAGCTGGGCAGGACGAGGGCAGCAGCAAAGTGGGGACTGGCAAGGGGGAAACTCCGACTCTCCTCATCAGTGACTCCGGGACCATCCATGCTGCTGGCCTTGCTGCCTGAGCAAGCCGTGACTCTGGGGGCCCAGCCAGGATCCAAGCTGGCAGAGAGTCGCAGAATCACAGAACGGTTTGGGTTGGAAGGGACGTTAAAGCTCACCTAATGCCACCCGCCATGCCGTGGGCAAGGACACCTTCCCTGGAGCAGATTGCTCCCCGGAGGGGCCGGTCTCCGGCAGGGGGCAGCAGGGCACCGCTTTTGGGTCCCGCCGGCCACCGCTTCCGCCGCCCGGCCCGGTACCGGGGCAGCCCCGGGGCTGGCCGGCAGCGCTGTGCCTCCTCCCAGCTGCCCTCGGGTCCTGCGCAGGGTGACCGAGGGCAGCATCCCGGCAGCAGCGGCGGCAGTGGCGGCTTAGGGCATCGGGGAGCAGGCGGCCCCAGACACGGTGTGTCCGGGGGAAGGACGGGCCCCATCCCCACTGCCACGAGGTGCCCGCGCTGCCGCTTGCTCTCCTGGAAGAGCAAATGTTCTTGCGAGGCCGCAGAGCTCCCCTGGAGCAGGGGTCCCCGGAGACACGAAGCTGAGGCCGTGGGGCTGCCCTCACTACCTGCATGGCTCCGCACCCCAGGGCTGGCACCGGTGCCGGTGTGAGCAGGAGTGCAGCAGCAGACTCCCTGCGCCCTCGGGACCAGCCCCGTGTGTCACCCCAGCGCACACTGAGCTGCCCCTTTCAGCCCATGTGTCCCTCACCATCGCCGGGACACGGCTCGGCCCCCCCGCACCGTGCCGGCACGTCTGCATGGGGCTGCTGGAGCTGGCTCGGCTTCTTGCTGCGATTTATTGTAGCTCTGAGAGCCGGAGGCTGCTAGTCTGATACCATCAGCACCTTGCACACCAGGGCAGCTTTTATATTAGTTTTCTTTTAAACAGAGGATGAGCTTCCCAGGCTGGAGGAAATGTCATTTCTCTGAACGCTTCCATCTCATGTCGGTTCAGGCATCTCTGGGCAGCATCATAATCACCCTGGAGTCAGGCGAGGGATGGGGACACGGTACAGAGGCTGGGGCACGTGGGGACAAAGAGCTTGGGGACAGGGACCAGTGTTGGGTAGGGCTGGAGAAGAAGGTCCAGCGGTGTTGGTGGCCTTGTGCACTGTAGCCCCAGGCAGGTGGGCATGCGGGGAGGGCAGGGGCCCAGCTGAGTTACTCACTTGTCGGCTGCCAGGGTGCCAAAGCCAGCTGTGAAATCGTGCTGGAGAGAGCACAGCACAGTCCTGCAGGGCTTTGCCTTTCCAGCATGACAAACTCAATTAGGTAAGAAGGAGCACGTGAAGAGGAGGAGGAAGGGCAGGAGAGAGCCTGCCTGCACTGGGAACATGATTTCTTCCCTGCAGCTGACCCAGAAAAGTGCTCTGCATGGCTGGAGTACATATGTCCATCTGAGGACAGCACTTGGGGCACAGGCCCCAGGGCACTCTGCTCCGCTTGCCAGGCACCCATGGGTGCTGCAGCTTCCCAGCTGGGATGGCAGGATTCCTACACCATGCGCAGGTCTCCCTGCTCAGACACTGCACACTGGCATCCCTGCACCATGCTCATGTGCAGGGGAGACCCCATTAGGGAGGGAATTTCTTACTACGATTCCTAATTTCTCCACTGCTGTGGAGACATGCTGACCTTGAGAGGAATAGCTGCTTGTACCTCAGCAGGTGGATCCTAGCCAGCAATCACTGGGGTTCATGTATCCTCCTTCCCACCCCACACAGCTTGGGTCCCCCCCAAGTCCTGTCCCCTCCTCTGAGGCTCGTTGTCCTGCCCCCCTGCTTTCAGGAGCCCCAGGGGAGCAAAGATGCTGTCCCCCAGCATCCTCACCCTGGCTCACAACAGCCCACCTTGTGAGCACAAGGACCAGCCTCATGCACTCCCAGACCCACATCCCCATCACTGCCAGCCCATTGTGCCAGCCTCCAGCTGATCCCAGCTCACGCAGGTATTTCCGCGGCTTACACGGCTCCTCATGGTATTTAGCCTCTGGAAGACGACGTTAAACATTGCAAGCAGCGACAAATCCTGATTGCTCCAAGGAGACAAGAAGCCGTGCTAAGCTTCCAGACGAACGTTTTCGTGCAAGAGAAACAAGCTGCGGCATGTGCAGCACCAGTGGGTCCTGCTCCTGCATGCCCGGGGCACCAGCCCTGCTCCCACATCCCCCCTGGGACACCCAGCTCTGCTCCCACATCCCCCCGGAACACCCAGCTCTGCTCCCACACCCCCTCTGCATCACGCAGCTGGCAGGCCGTCCCTGGGCATGAGCACACCACACAGGAGTGAGCACCCCAGCATAGAGACCCTCCTGAGAACAGTCATCACTGGGGTATGATGAGAATGAGGACAGGGAAGACACTGGAGTGTTCTCACTCTGGGCTTGGCAGAGATGCTAGTCTATGGGTAACCTTAAGGGTGATCTCCAGCTACCCCACCCAGAGACCAAATTAGCATGTGCAGGGCTATATGGTATAAAGGAAAGCAGCCTCCAACATGGGAAATACTGCTTCTGAGTGAGCCTGGGCAGCTGGAGGTACAGGGATACTCTTGGAAAGGAGGCATGACACAGGAGCTGGGGACAAACTGGAGTGACACTGGTAAAGCTGGGGCAATGGCATACCCACCATGCTGCCCCTGCTCTGCTCCTGACCTTACTGCAGCAGTCTCTGCCCCAGAGCACAACTCTGCCAAAGCCCTTCATTTTGCCCACAGCCTCTCGTGGCTGCCCCCCACCACATCCCCAGCAGCCCACTCCCCACACACAGCACATCCAGGCCCTGCCTGGGTGCCCCAGGAGGGAAGCTGGAGCGCTGACGCCAGCATTGCAATTGCCCAGGATATGAGATCCGCTTGGATTCAGCAATTTCAACTCATTTCAAGCCCGATTCTGCAGCAATTTTCTGAGCCAGTGGGATGTTTTTGCCGCTGCAAACGTCCCCTCTCATGCATGGTCGCACCATTTCCCTTCCCCGCTCCCAGGAGGGATTGGGGAACGGCTCCAGTTGGCTCAAACCCAGCTCCGGTGCTGCTATGACCATCCTCCACACCAGCAGCACCTCAGTGCAGCCCCATGCCCAGTGCTGCAGGATGCAGCCCTGCTTGTGGGGTCGAGGCTCCCGCCTCCATGGGGCACTGGGCTCTGCACCCTCAGTCCAAGCAGACCAGGGTATTTTCAGCCCCAAGCAGGGCACACCAACTGTGGTCTGGGCTCCTTTTTTCTGTCAGCCTGTGAGGTGCCAAGCTCTGGAGCATCCTCTGCAGTACCCAACCCGCTTCCCCAGGAGGAGGGAGAGCAGTGGAGTGGCAGAGGCCTGGGGGATGCTGTGGGCACATCCCAGAGGGGCTGGGACCCCTCCTGCCACTGCAGATGTGTCTCTCTCTGCCACACGACTGCCTGTGGCAGCTCAGCCCCATGGCCAAGCTCGAGCCAGTAGCAGAGATGTGGGTGCATGGTGCTGGCAGAGCCCCTTTCGTGCCAAGCAGGATCGCTGTTGGAATACCAAGTACTCAGCTGTGCTGCGGGCTGCACTGCCAACCAGGCAGAGCTGCAGGAGGCACCCAGGCCCCAGGGCTGAGCAGGGGCATCAGGTCACTGCTATGTTGCAGCACTGGGGCCAGCATGCAGCCCACTGCCCCAGGAAGAGGCAGGATCTGGAGCAGGGCTCCCTGTTCCTGGAAGATCTGGAGCATGGGGATACTATGCATGGCAGAGGGATGCACTGTGCATGCACCTACCCAGTGCATCTGCCCCATGCTGCCAGTGACATCTGTAAAGGGGGGACACTTGGCACCATACTACTTTCAGGAGCAGCATCTGTGACAGCACACCCAAACCCACGTGCCAGGAAAAGAGCAATCCATGTAAGCCATTGCCCCAGGAGTCCTGCACCAACCAAGGCAGCAGCTGTATAGGGACATACTGCTGGCGCCACACAGAGCATGGATGGTGCTGACACCGAGGCAAGGGGCTGGGGACCCCAGGTTTTCACCTCTCAGCCCCACTGAGCAGCCATGGCAGCACACAACTGCCTCCAGTAGCAGAGCAAGTGTCATCACAAAGTTGTGCTTTCCCCTGCCGCTGCTCCTTGGGGAAATTCATCCCAGAATCTCACTCATCTCCTCATTTCCAAACTAAATTTATTCATGGCCAGTTTGTACCATTTGTTCTCGTGCCAGCATTGTCCCTCAGTTTTAATAGCTCTCTTCCCTCCCTTGTGTTTACTCTCTTGATGTATTTATAAACAGCAATCCCATCCTCTTGCAGCCTCCAGCCTGCCAGCCTGCACACGCCAATTGCTCCTGCTTTCCTCTCTGGATTCAGGCACTGCTTGCCTGTGTAGCTCGGCTGCCCGGCACAGCATCCGCTGCAGCTCACCAGCAGCCTTCTCAGCCCCAGCTGCTCACGGCTCCCACACCGTGCTGGTGAGGTCCCTGGCCAACACAGACACACGGCTCCTGCCCTGTCCATACCACAGCAGCTATAGGGCAGCATCCCACCCACGTCAGGACCACCCCAGCTGAAGCTAACCTGCTATGTCCAGATCTCCCAGCAGCTTGTGCTTTCATATGGTTCGCTTGCACTAAGCACTTTAATGCATCAATCAAAAGAGTTGCTGGGGCAAGTGAAGGAGCCAACACGAAAGGAATTGCAAAAGATGAAGTTCTGGGGCTGCTGACAGAGGTAGGAGGTGTGCTGTGGGTTCAGAGCAGCAGGCAGGAGCTGGGGAAGCTCACTTCAGCCTTTTGGCAGCCAGAATGTTGAATGTGCTGCCTACCTACCCTGATCTCTCCCATAGCATATGGGTTGGGTGCTGGGGCTGCAGGAAGTTTCTGCCCCATGTTTCTACCTTCTGCTTCCTCTGGGAGAGACATAGGGAAAACTGGAGGGGAGAGCCAAGAGGTGCTCAGTGTCACTGGAAAGATGCCCCAAAGCCGTGCTGCCAAACTTGCTAACCTGGTTTTGGACTGTGCTGAGTAGCAATCCTGCTATCAGTCTGTGCACCCTCTGGCTCTCCAGCCTCTTCCTGTCCTCAGATACCCCTGTGCCCGGCACACTGCTCCTGGGCACACAGCACAGCATGCTACAGAGAAGTGCTGGGATGGGCTGCAGCTCAGCCTCCCTGCCGCAAACCCAACAAAACACACACATACAGAGAGCAATAACTATGGCTTTGGGTAGTGGGCTCCTCTCGGCAGGCAGAGGAGACTCAGCACCATGTGTAGTGCTGTGCAGACACAGCTGGTCCATTCCGCTTGGCTCCAGGACCAGAAAAGGACCTCAGCTTGTGATATCAGGTAGAGATGTAGCACTGAGCCCACCCTTTCTGCAGGCAAGAGGAAGCAGGGAGCATAAAGGATACCCAAAAGTGGGGTACACAGCGTCGCAGGGGCTCCTTTGTGGAGCTCAGCCGGCCTCTGCCTGCTTTCGCCCTGCAGAGACCCCAGCGCTGCAGGATGTCCTCTGCCCTGCAGGTACAACGGTGCCTGATGTTGGTGGCTTTTGGATGAGAGGCATGAGAGGATCCTGGATGCCAGGGGCCCTGCCTCGCTACCCCTTGCGGCGGGGCATGCAGAGGGTATGCAGTGCCCCGGTGATCCTGCCCAGCATAGGCAGGGCTCTCCCGGCCCCCGGGGAATGCTTCTCTTCGAAAGCAGCCGCGCAGGGAGCCGTGTGCCGCCCGTCCCCAAAGGGTTAACAAGCAATTTCCTTTGCTGACAGCTCGGAGACCGTTCACTATCGACTGCGGGAGAATAAGAGGAGAGAAGCAGCGAGATAAAAAGGCAGCAGAGCTGGCACCGCCTGCTTAATCCCAGCGTTTAATCTGCTGGGGCAGCGCAGGCAGCCTTATCTCGCCGTCCTTCTGCTGCTCCATCTCATTACTGCTCCCACGGCTGCGCGGGCCGCGACGCCTGGAGATGCGGGAGCTGAGCCGGGGAGCGCTGGCCTGGGGCAGCGGCTACAGCCAGCCCGCCTCGCTCCACAGCCTCAGCACCAGCCTCCGCCGGACCCGCTGCGATGGGGGACACACGCCAGCACCCCACGCCTGGCGCACGCATCCTCCCTGCTTCCCAGCTGGAGAGGGGCAGCTGCATGGGGACACACACATAGAGATGTGTGTGCACACAGACTGCACCCACAGAGCGTGCTGTCTCACACATAGTGCTGCTCACGCCTGGTGTTGTCACACATGCACTCACACATTTCCTGGTCTTTGCCCCCACTCGTGTGGGGTGGTCCAGCCTGCACGTTGCTCATGCGCTCATAGGCGGATGGAGAAGGCAGAGCTCTGTGAGACTGCACATGTAGGACAAAGCAGGGTCAGGATAGCAGGCAGGGCAATGTCACCTCGTCCTGCATGTCCTCTGCCCTCACCCGTCCAAGTGCTCTCCTATGGGTGCCAGACCAGCTCCACTTTCTCTGCTCATCCCATCAGGAACACCATGGTTCTCGTCACTGTGTCATTCCCAGCCTGGCCTTGCAGCTCCTGCAGCCACAGGGCAGGGGCGGGCAGAGGGGGGGGACACCTCCTGAGAGCAAGCAGGTGCCGGCACAGACATGGTCCCTCCAGCCATGCCATTTATCTGTAAATCCGCAGCACTGACACGGCGCAGATGAGGCCTCCATGCTAGCCGGGTTGTCACGGGGGTTATCCTGCTGCCTACGGATGGATTTACACTGATAAGATTTATAGTCACCCTGGCTGAGGCGCTGCCAGTGCCTCGCTCTCTGCTCCTGTTACAAGGCTGTGATGCCTGCTTGTGAGTGCCGTAAGCGCCATGAGCAGCATCTTGTCAAGCAGCCACTGGCAGAGTGGGTCTCCAGACAGGAAGAGAAGTGGACATGACCCTCTGCTCCCCACTGCCAGGGCCTATGGGTCCTCTGCCTGCCTGTCACAGGGTGCCTCACTCAGCCTCTCACCACTGCAGCAGGATGCGGGGGGATGCTGGTCCCTGAGCTGGACCAGGCTGAGCAGAACACACATCTGTGCTTCCAAAGATTTGCTGACGGTGCTGGCAGCACCGCTCCAGTCACAGCTCAGTGGCCTTGCAGCAATCCTGTGTAGTGTGGGGCTGCTGGGACTCGTGGGGCTGCTGGGGTGGCTGTGCACGGAGCCACCACAGGCAGGATGGACTGGGCAAGGAGCGGGGGGGCTAACCTGCAGCCTGACCCCAGCACCACACAGAAGCATGCAGGGTTGCTATGGGAGCCAGGGCACTGTGCACCCTCTGCCCCAGGGTGACACGGGATGGGCAGGAATAGCCCCAAAAGTGGAATTTCACCCTGGTTCCTCACCCACACCATGCTGCCTGCCCCCCTGCCATGCTCCCCAGCACTGATTTCCCTGGGGCCAGCAAGGATTGCCCTGAGCCACCTGGAGCAGTCAAATAGGAGCTGAACCAGACTAAATCCCCAGCAGCATGAGGGGCAGCCACCTGCCAGCATCCCCTCTGTCCCCAAAGTCACCACATAAGCCCCACACAGCTCCCCCACCACTCTGCTCCGTCCCATCTCCCGCCTCTTCCCCTTTTCCTTCCCTCTGGCCTCTGAACCACCTCCAATGATGCTGGGAGCTCCAGTCTCTCCGCCAACATAAATTTGGCCCCAGCATGTCATAACCGAAGGAAACAACACACAAACAAACAGCCCGAGCTCCGCTGCACCCTGCTCCCCAGGGCCAGCTCAGGGGGGCAGCCTGGGTGATGGTGTAACCCGCCAGCACATGGAGCGCCAGAATGAAGTGGGGTGATCACAGCCCAGCGGGAAAGGGCTCTTTAATAGCTGAGCCCTTTTAGTAGAGATTAGGGAGCTGCGCGGCTTTGATCTTTGATTGCCAATTTGCATCTTGAAGGCGCTGGGACCTCATCCAGCCTCAGCGCAACCCTTTGTGGTTATCTCATGGCTAATGGATTTGTTCTTAATGCTGGAGCGTGCAGGCTAAAGGCTGATTAAACCCTCTCCGCGGCGCTAAATCAATGGAACAAACATGATAGGGGCTGGCTTTCCCCAGCCTGCACTCTCCCGGCGGAGGGGCTGATCAACAGAGCCCCCACGCCCCAGCACTGGCAGGGACTCCCTCCATGGGGCTGCCGGCCAGGCGAGGAGGCACAGGTACCAGTGGGCAGGGGGAACCCCGCAGCCTGTATCCTTCTATCCCTGTTTCCCCATCCCTGTATCCCTCTATCCTTGTCTCCCCATGCAGGCAGCGATGGGACTCCCAAGGTGTCTGCTTCTCCTGGATGTTTGAGCCACACTGGCACTGTGCTGGTCCTTGGTGTCTTCAGGAACTCGGTGTTCCCCCCCGGCTTCTCCTGGCTCTTAGGGCTTGCTATGGGAGCAGGGATGTGTCCTGGCAGGGATGGGATGAGGCACCTGCCCCTGCAGCTGGGAGACTTCATCCCCTTCCCCATGCCCCCTTTGCCTCTCATACGCTAGGGAGCAGCACTGGCAGTTCACATCTCTGTCCTTCAGACCACCTCTCCTTTCCCTTGCTCAAAGCCGGCGCCATGCTCCCAGGACCGTGTGCTGCATGCAGCAGCCCATACGTCACGTGCTGTGAGCAGGAGTATCTGTACACACTTTCCATAATGACTGTGGTCTCCACTGCATGCCCAGCTTCAGGAAAACACGACTCCCACTGCGTCTGCAGGCAGCACTAGCAGAGGGGACAAACTGCACCCTGCCCATGGGTGCCACAGGAATAAGTGATTGCATATTCTACCTGCTGTCTGGGCTGTGAGCCTAGGGATGGGAGATGGGCACCTGAGATGGGCAGGACCAAGATTTTAGAGACTATGAGCTGTTGGGAAGAGGGTTATGTGGCTGCAAGCACAGAGAAGGCCACCTGAGATCATTTTGCACCCTCTGCTTTTTGCAGGGCTTACGGCATCACTCCAGATACCGCGAGGGAAGAGTTGCCTCCAGGCCTGGTGGCATTTGAGTGACAGGATCCCCAAGCAGGGACTGAGCTGGGCTCATTCTGAGCTCAGGACTCCAGGGCCTGAGCTGCCTGTGTTGGAGGAAGAGACACGTGCTGCAACACAGTGAAGCTGAGAGCAGTGCCTCTCTGGGAACCAGTCTGTGGGGAGACGGTGCTGAGAGCTGTCCCACTGGTCCTAGGCTGTGCCCATACCAGGCTCGGCCCTGGCGAGCAGAGTTCCTGCAGAGAGAGCCAGGCTGCCTCACTTCACAGAGCCGATAGGATCACACGCTGTGATTCCCATCTGCAAACCTCACTATTAAATCATCTCCCCTCTGCCAATATTTGCCGAGTGCGGGAGATAAAGTGGCTACAAAAGTCATTGGTGCCAGCATTTCAATCAGCGCAGCTGGTAGCAGAGGGGCAGCAGGGCAGGCTGGCGGTTCCCTGGGGTGATGGGTCCCTGACAGTTCAGTCCCCGAGCCCCCCACCCAGGCTCCTGGCCGAGCAGCCCCATTGCCCTACCTGCAGCAGTGCAAGGGGGGCCGAGACCCCTCCACGCTGCTGTGCAGTGCCTCTGCCTGCATGGGATGGATGCTGATGCCACAGGCACCACTGCCTGTGCCACCCTGCCCCAGGCATCAGCACAGGCCCCCACCCATCACCCCCATCTCTGCACCAGGACAGCCATCTCCACCCTGTCAGCATCTTCCTTGCAGCATCTTCTCAATGCAGCACCAACTCACCCCCTCCAGTACTGCCCCATCCAATCCTTGTCATCCCAATGTCCCCAGCTACCACTGCCCTGCCCTACGCATCCCCATCTCCCTTGCTCCAGGCTGCCTGCACAGCCTCTGTGGTGATCTCTGTGGGGGTGAGGCAGAACATGATGCCGAGATACAGCTCCTGGAGGAGAAGCCCAGAGTGTTATCAGCCCAGGGAGTTAATTAAGGTCATGTCAGACGATAAGGAAACAGGATGTCAGAGCGGCGGCAGCAGCGCAGGGGATCAGAGCCTGAAAAACTGTCTATGAAAAGCAACTCCACCAAGATGTGATCAGCAAGGCACTTGGGGACAGAGCGGCTGTCATAGCTACATGCATGGGGCCTCCAAGGACAGCACCACTCTCACTGGACCCATGTCCAGTATGGGGTGGAATACGTTGGGATGGGGATGCAATGAGAGTGTTACACACTGTGCCTGGGGCAGGGAGAGCTGGCTGAGTGGCCCTGGGTATCTGCTTCTGCCCTCAGGCAGGAGCAACTCATCCTGGTGCAACCAGCACCATGCCATGAGGGCAGGAATCACTGTGAACCTCTGCCCATAATAAGCCCATGTGGTTGCAGACACACTCTAACCAGCAGGACCACAGAGCTGGGCACGACAGGCTGCTTGAGAGCACTGATGCTACTCCTCCCTCAGACTAGCCACCTCCCTGCTCAGTGATGGCTTTGCCTTCTGGACCAGAGAGTGCCATGGGTCCAGGAGAGCAGAGCTGGCCCAGCACAGCACAGCGCAGTGCACAGGAGGACATTTGGAGCAGGCTGGGTTGGGAGGACAGGCATAGTGGACACACTACCAGTGCAAACCCATCTTTCCTGGTTGAGTGGGAGCTGAGCCACTGGGACATAATGAATACTCACATCAATCTCAGCTGGATTTGCATCATGGACTGGGTCCTGTGCTGCCTGGGAAGGTGGGTTGCTCTGTGCATTCTCTGTGGGGGTCACAGGCCCTGGCTTGCCCCTACATGCAGTCTCACCCCATTGCCCTCCTCAGCTGGGCACCCACAGACCCCTGCCCTGTCCCGCTTCAGCCGCTGGGGTATTGAAGACAGCTGGAGATGCTTCCCTCTGCCACAGTCCTTCCTTCCCTCCTTGGGCTGTGAGAAAATTGCAGGGAAGGCAGCTTGTGAGTGAAGGGTACAGCACGACTTGGAGGGCAAAGGGAGGTGGTCGAGCTGCAAACCCCCACTGCCCACCTGTACCTGCCTAGGATGGGGTGCAAGGCCCATGGGCAGCCTCCAGGCGTCTGCTCTCCTGGGACACTCATCTCCCTCCTGTTCCTGCCCTACTCCCCTGGCCCACCTGACCATCCTGGATGGGTCTCCAAGCCTGAGCCCATGCCTGGGAGGAAGATCTGGGTGAGGAAAGAACCTGTGGTGGTGGCAGGGACATCAGGGTGCACGCAGGGACATGGGTGCTACCCACAGCTCTTGCTTTGCCACCCTGTGTGTGCAGGTGGCAGAGGGACAGGACAGCAGAGTGGTGTGTGGGGTGCCACTGCTCCCCCGGCATGGCCGACTGGTGAGATATCCCTGTGCAGCTGAGCACAACACCTTGTCACGCCGCTACACTGCTGACAGCCGCTGCCTGCCCTGTGACACCGCGGGGACAGTCATGCTCTGGGCACAGCCAGCGTACAGACAGATACAGGAGACATGGGCATTTCTCCCGCCCCCGGGGCTGCCCACTGCAGCCACTGTCACTGAAGTGCCTTACCTGTGCCTGACCACAGCACCTGCAGCACCCACAATACCTGCAGCACCCTCCACGCAGCCCACCACCAGCCACCAGGAATTAAAGTGCTAATGAGCTGTTGGCAGGAGGGTCGGCAGTGGTTCATCAGTGGCTCTGCTCTGATGAGCCATGTGCCTCCTCACCTCTCACCCTGCCCATCGCAGGGGGTGGTGGCTGGCAGTAGGACAGTGAATGCCCCCAGTCCCTGCTCCCCACCTCACAGCCACTGCGGGCAGGGGCCAGCCCGGCTCTCCAGCCCAGCAGAGCTCCTCAACACAGAGAGGGGTCTCCAACCCTCGTTCCACTGGGACCAAGCACCCACAAGTCCTCCCACAAGGTCTGTCTTTCTTGCTGTGCTCACCTTCCCGGAGGCAATCAGCAGGGAACCTTTTGTTCTGCTGGAATAAAACCTGTTGAGTCCAGCTCAGCTTAGGCAGGTTTAGCAGCAAAGTGTGCTCCGGTCCACTGTGTCGGGAGAGGGGCACAGTGAGCTGGGGGTGCCTCTGCTGAAGGGCCCCCCCACCTGCATGAGGTTGGGGAGGCCCAGCCACTTGGGCAGCGATGGTTCCTAGAAGAGGACAGGCACATGTGGGAGCTCTGGGCCCCAGCAGGTCAGGGTGCAGGTCCAGCCCATCCGCCCAGGCTGGACCTTGAGCAGTGTGGCTCAGTGGCAGGGCCATGCCCACCTCCGGCTCAGCGATACAGCTGCAGTGAATGGGGCCAGCATCATCCTGCCTGTAACTGCTGCTGGCACAGCACGCTGGGGCACAACTCAGAGCACAGAGGGAAGCTTTTGCAGTGTAAGCAGGGGACAGCCACCCACAAAACCGTGTAGGGAGCCGCCAGGAAGCTGCTCAAGCACGAGCCTGAATGCTCCCCACTGTGAAGCCCTGGCTGGCTTTCCTCCCCTTGCAGAGTTAGGATGTGGCAGAGGATCTGGCACCCTCCTGCCCACACACCCACACCATACAGCCCAAGCAGGGAGTGCACCCTGGGGATGAGCTTCCACCCTGGCTGCACGTTGGGGCAGTACCTGGGAGAAAAGGCCAGCGACCAGCAAGGAGCAGGTTGGAGAGATGCGTGTTCTCCCCCACTGCACAATTAATCATAAGAAGTTTTTCCTCCTTTCGTGCATGAAACAAAATTTGGCAGGGCGTTCTGACCACAGGGACTTGCTGCTTGCTCTCCAGTAAAAACCCAGCCACATCTGGCAGCGAAATAACCTTAGAGCATCCCTGTGTGCACAGGCAGGGAGAGGAAATGTCGGACCAGGCAGGAATACTCAGCTGGGCTCGGTCCACAGCCCTCCATGCAGTGAGCACCTTCAGCTCCGGTGTTCGCCCCTACTCCACAGCCCCCAGTGCACACATGGCCGTGCTGCTCTGCCAGCCCCATTGTCCCTGCCCACAGGGGCTGTTATTCTGGTCCTGGATATATAAATGCCCAGGCAGGGTCTCCCCCCCACTGCCAGTCAGCAGGGTGCTGGCAGCAGCCCCTGAAGCCCCTGCCTGGGCTCCCCTCCTGCCCCTGGCTGCCTCCCCTTGCCGGCTCCATCACCCAGCCTGGCCTCAGCCCTTCCTTTCTGCAGCAAGCCCCAGCCTCCCTAGCAGCGTTCCAGCTATTTGTTATTGGAAAAAGGGGGAAATACGGTTTTCAACAATTATTGTTTTTTCCACCTGACTGGCTGCAAACTTGTTAATTTTTTTCTTTAATGTGTGAATAGTGTCGACGACAGCTGCATGTGAAATGACTCGACGCCCTATCTGTGGGTCCCTGGCTGGCTTTCAGCGCTCGCACCGCAAACATTGCCTTCTATAAATAAAGGCCTATATCTCATCAATGGCAGAACAGCAGAGCTTTATATAGTCGTCTTACATAAAACCGTCTCTCTTTATGGGCTTCAAACCATTTGCGTCACTTAGTGCAGCTCCGTAAACCTCCTGCTCCAGCCGCTCCCCCGCAGAGGGAGACCCGGCATGGCTGCCCCCTGCCCCACGCTGCCGGAAGGGAGCCGGGGGTCCCACCGCCCCCCCATAGAGCCAGGCAGCAGCTGTGCCCTCGTCCCCCCACCCTGCCACCTTGGCACATGCTTCCCTCCAGCCCGCCTGGCCTTGGCAAGCGAGCATGGCATCCGGCACTACCAGGCACCCCCGCGCCTGGGGATGACCGGCCACAGGCCAGTACTATGTACCCTGCCCTTGCCACCTTCCCTGTCCCTGCCGTGGGTCCTGGAGCAGTGCAGGCAGGGATGCTGAGAGGTGCCGCACCATCTTCCGTCTCTTGGGAATACCAGACCCAAGGGTGCAGTGTGACCAGGGATGTGGTGCCAAGCTGTGGGCACCGGCTAGATCCCTTCATCTCCAACTCTGACATACAGGGGACACAAGTCCGACCAGTGGCTTTCCACCCCACTTGCCAGCAAGCACCTTGGTATGGGGCATGCCAGGGTCTGCCTCCGTGGCCACAGAGCACAGGTCCTGTCTCCAGCCTGCCATGGTCCCTGGGGGCCCTGGCTCCATATGGCAGAGCCTGCCCCTCTGGCTCGCCGCAGGCTCCTGCCTGCACGCACCGATGGGTCGTGCGGGGGCCAGGGACTCCTGCTGGGGCTGCAGCAATGCCTGCCTGCAGGGAAACATCCAGCATCAAGGCTGGCAGCGCAGGAGCCGGAGGGACAGAGCTGCAGAGACTATGGTGACAAACATTTGTTTACCTCCATGCTACTCCAGTCACTACCCTGAGAAGGTGGCCAGAGCTGGAGGAACACAGGGATTCAACAGCATCATGGCACTGGGACTTGTGGTGCACTCTGCCCCATGGCTGCTCCCAGCATCACCTGGCCTGGGGACCCATGCCATGGGCAACACTGGCACCATGGACGGGTCCCCGCAATGCTTTGCCAGCCATAGTGCCATGTGGCATCCAACCATACCACCAGCGCAGGGCACCTGCACCTCCGCCTGCTCTGCCCCATGCCCAGAGCCACCATGCCCAGCCAGCCACATTACACCTCATGCACCCTCCCTTACCCCCTAGCCAGTCATCCTGCACCCCATCAGCCCCACAGCCCTGTGTCCCCAGGCACCAGCAAGCACCCATTCCTGGGGCCAAGCCCCTTGGATACCCATCCCCATCCCTCCCTCAGAAACCCGAGGTACTCACCCCCCTCTGCAGCCACCAGCACTGGGGTGGCACTGCCCCACAGACACCCCACGGGTACCCTGGCCCAGAGAGACAGCAGTGCCCCTGATCTGCCCAGCCTGGCACGTGGTGCCAGCCTCGTGGCACGTCCCACATCCCTGGGGAGCCACATCAGGCACGAGCGTCCTGGCCGCTGGCTCCCCCCCATATCAGAGACAGGCTTATTAAGTGTGTGATATTAAATTACCCAGATAAGAGCATAAGAGCTTTTAAAGTCAATTCATTAAATATAATTATGAAGAGAGCTTTTTTATGCTCACGGTGATCCAATCTCAATCAGGGAGACGGTGGGAAAGCCGCCGGCTCCTCCAGCATCTCCGCTCCCCCGCTGCGTCGCCTCCGCACCCCCTGGCTCCCCCCGCCCTGGCCCCCTCCTGTGGGGAGGCGGCACCACGGCCCCTGCTGCCTGCCCCACTGCCCCGGCACCCCCTCCCCTGTGTCACTGCTGCTACTGATGCCGCTCGACAAAGGGAAGGGATAGGGGAGGCAATGGTGGGAAGGTGAAAGGCCTGGCAGGGATGGGGAGGACAGCAGCATGATATGGAGAAGCTTGGGGACAAGAGCCAGCTCTCTGGGGAGCTGAACACAGGCTCTTCCCAGCCATGTGTCCCCTTCTCCACAGAATCTGACCTTCTCCTTTTTCCCATGCGGAGCAGCCTCCTTAGGGACCAAATGATCCATCCTCACTCCCCAAGCAAGAGAGGTGCGGACTTTCCTCCCCTCCCACATTCATTAATGGTGCTTTTTGACCAATTAATACCTGCCAGCCACACAGAAGCTGCCCTAACCCACAGCCAGTCTCCTCACATGCAGCCCAGGTGGCCCCACACCAGCCATTTGCACTGGGACCCCCCTCTCACCTCATGCACCTCCAGCCACAAAGCCACACTCAGGGCTGAGCCCATCTTTCTTGGGGGAAGCCACAGGGGAGAGGGGGTCCAAAGACGCTCCAGGAGATCCACAACCCTCATCTCCCCAGCCATCTGAAAAACAGCCAGGTCGCCAAGACACCCAATGTCCCTTTGCCATGGTGCCCCAAGACCTCCTGTGATACGGGGGGCTTTGCAGTGAATCCCTAAGTGCAACCAACCCCTTGCTGTCCACCACAGTGCCCCAAATCCTCATTACTCCCATATCCACCCGCCTGCTGCTGCAGCCCAAGCATTGCAGCCCAGCCGGACAGGAGCAAAGTGGGTTCTGGGCTGGGGTCCCTGCACAAGGCTTCAGCAGGGGCTGGTGGGAGCAGCTACCCGCTGCTGGGAGCTGCTGGACTGACATTTATTTTTAGACGTGAATTGTATAAATTAGCATTTCTCAGTGGATTAAGCAGCAGGAATTGTGTAAAATTAAATGGCAATGAATTGCATTAAAGTCCCCCGTTTTCTGGCACAAACAGCGCCTCGAGCTGTGCCCAGGCGGCTCATGTGTAACAGCGCCCGAGCTGCCACCGCCATGGCTCCAGACAGGACTGCGACCAACCTGTGGTGTGGCTGCACTTGAGGGACACAGATCTGGGGACGCACAAGCACAGTGGCCAGGCTGTGTGCACGGGAACTCTGGACAGAATGAACCCCCGGGGAGATGGCTCAGGTTCTGGGTTGGGACTGCAGGACACGGATCCATAGAGTCTGGTGACCCAAATGAGCAAAGTTGGGCTCTGACGAGCAGCTCACAGGTATGGGATTGGCAAGGGATGCTCCAGACTCTCCTGGGTACCAATGCCAACAGCCCCAGACCACCCACCATCCACCACAGTGATGCCACCTTCCAGCAAGGATGATGCTGTGTTGGGACCCGTATGGCACCTCCTGGCCCCAGACCCCATCTGTGCTCCATCCAGGACAGGTCCTGCAATGCCTGAAGCCTAATGAGCAGATGAGAGGTCTCTGGTGAGCCCCCAACACTCCGGAGCACGCTCAGCCCTACATAGGGGGAGAGGGGAAACGGTGTGGGGGCTGAACAGACTTCAGGCAGGGCAGGGTGGGTGAGGAGCAATGAGTCCAGCTCTTTTACTCAACATAAAAATAGGCTGAAAATGTGACATTTATTAAGCACAGTTCTGGTGGAAAGGTCAGAGAGAGTCCCCGTGTCGGGATCAGCGTTAGTTGCAAGGGCGGGCAGCGGCAGAGCCTTCTGTCCCCTTCCCACACCCCAGCCAGGACCATCTTGGGGTGCAGCTGAGGATGCTCCCCCTGTTTAGCCATAGGGGCTTTCTCTTAAGGGGTCTGCATGGGATGCTGGCCATGTCCCGGGCGGGGGGAAGCCCTGCCCGGAAAGCTGGGCCGGTGCCAGCTGCGCGACGCACTGCCAGCTCTCAGCAACCTCCCTCTGCCCCCAGCCTCCATCCCTGGCAGGACTGGCTTCGGCAGCCGCACATCACAAACAAAAGGCTTTTGACAAGGGAACGCGGTTTTGAGAAAGGCACCAGGCTCCCGCCCGGTCACGAGCGGAACCTCCTGCCGGCGAGCAGGAGGGATATCGCCGCTAGCCGGGGAAAACCACCTCCATGCACCCCCTCCCGCAGCCCCCAGACCCCTGCACAGCCCAGCTGCCCCTCTCCCCGAAGCACCGCTGAGAGGGCTTTCCCTTCCCACAGTGCCTTCTGATGTGGCCAGCACCGGCCCCGGGCTGTGGCCACACTGGGTGCCCGGGTTGGGGATGAGGGTGAGCACAACCCACCTCCGGTAGCTGAGCCCCAGCCGCGCGGGGCCGCTTCCCAACCGCCTGCTTAATGGCACGTAAAGAGCGCTATTGATTTCCCACACCGGCGCCGCACGCTCCGCACCCTCGCACCGCAGCTGCTCTCTCCCAGCTATCAGGGCTCGCACCCACCGACCTCAGCGAGGCATCAGGCAGTGTGCCGGCGGGCATTGGGCAGCAGCAGGGGCAGCCCAGCCCTGCGACCCTGTGCAGAACGGGGAGCAGGGGGGTCTGAAGGGGTTCCAGCATGGCCCTCCGGCAGCCGACGCAGGGTTCACGTTTGTCAGTGGGGCTGCAGGGGAGCCTTGCTGCGGCTCGGGGCTGTCCCTGCTGCCTGGGGAGATTTACAGCCCAGCGGGGCCTTATTACACGGAAGATGCTTACGCTGGGCTTTTTTTTCTTTTTTTTTTTTTTCCCAATAGTTTCTTAACTTGCTATCCCATAAAGAATGTAGATTTGTGACGTTGAATAGAGGAAGATCATTTACCACTCGCAGCTCTTATTTAAAGGATCCGTGCGAGTTATTTATTGCGTAAGCATAGACTGCAAGCGCCACTGTGAGGGGACGTGGTCCAGCCCCAGCGCTGCTCCTGCTCCTGGACAGGAATCCAGCCGGTGACGGCCCCACGGCTTGGCCACCCTCGTGCTATAAAACTTCCAGCCTCTGGATGAAGTCCCCCTTGTGCCCAGAGGGAAGGAAAGACAACAGCACTCCTGCAAGTATGGCTGCAGATAAAGCTCGTTCCTTTATCCGGTATCCCTGGGGATGCAACCTTTCCTCCAGGGGCTGCAGCAAAGGGCTGAGCGTCCTGAGACCCCGGGCCGTTTACCCCACTGGCATGTACTGCAGGCTGGGAGCCCTCCATCACTGCTGGGACACGCTGTTACTCACATATCCACCCACTGCAGTGGGTCTACAAGAGCTTTCTGAACATAAAGGCATACATGGGGACCCACGGCTTGAACTGATGAAGCCTGGAGCTCCCTGACACACAACGGCTGGGTACAGAGCAGCCTGGGTGTCCCTGCACTGGGGACACAGCTGGAGGCACAGGAGTACCCAAACCCACACATCACAGCTGGGACTCACCCCGCCTGCCAAGCAGCTTACGCTGTGTTTCAGTCATTCCCAGGAGGCACAAGGGACCAACTCGGCTCAGGGAACAAGAGTAGGAGGCTCCTGCTGCAAACTGTGTGATGCCTCGACAGGTTCCACTGGCAAGGTTTTGGGACATGGTATGTGGCAGAGAGAGGTCACATCTTCCCTCATCCTTCCACAGGTCCATGCCCTACAGCCTCTCTTGCCCCAAGTTCCCCCCCTTTGCTCCAGGCAAGCAAGAGGTGACAGGGATGCCCCTTTCTGCTGACAGCCCTTGGTGTCTCAAAGGCTGGGCTGGAGGGCTGAGCAGGGAACAGGGAGGTGAAAACTATGGGAGCCCTGGGCTTCCCTTCTTTGGGCCATGAGCTGTGGGTCAGCTGGTACTAGCCACTCTTATGCCTGAAGCATGCTCTAGTGCAGGGTGCAGGCACACCAGAGCTCAGACCTGTAGGCAGCTGAGGCAGGCAGGCCAGCTGGTCCTGCATGGTCACCTGCTGAAGAACCCAGGTCCTGGTGACTGTCCTGAGGGTCACACTCTGCTGTCACACAGCACAGCACACAGCACACAGCACACACTGTGTCCACGCTGCGGGAAGCTTGTACCTAGCCCCCCCCCACGGCTGAGCTGTGCCCTGCCAGCCTCACAAGCACAGCTCAGCACTCACCAAATCCCATTGCCACGCCGTGCTGCTGCTTGGCACAAGGCTGAACTCGCTGCTTCCCCCGGAAGCCAAAGCAAGCAGGATTCCCCAGGAGGACGCCAGGGCTGGAGCCAGCATGGCCGAGCCACGTGCAGGACTGTCCAGCACCAGAGCTCCCCGCTCCCAGCCCTGATGAACCACACTTGTCCCTGGCAAACTCCAGCAGCTGGCACAAAGCAAACACAAATAGAGCCCAACAAAGCCCTGGGTGGAACGGGGATGTCCTCTCTTTGCTTCCCAATCCCCTCTCATTCCAGATCCACTGCAATGCTCCATGCCACCACCTTGCACAGGGCAGCCCTCCCAAAACGGTGCTTTCCCAGGGACAGCGTCACCTCGTGCAGTGAGCAGGCTTTGTACCGAAGTGAAACAAAACATGCTGCATCAGCCATTTCCAGCCCCACAGAGCCTCCTTTTTCCCCACAGCATCCCGCACAGCCCATGGCATCACATCCCCCTCCCAGGCACGAAGCGGGCTCCGGTTGGCAGCACTGCTCCTGAGAGCACAGCAAGCCAGCCGAGCAGTAGCCCCTGGCAGCCATAGGAGAGAGGCGGCTCATTTCCAGAGTCATTACGGTCTGAAAAGGGTCCCATCAGGTATTCCGCCCGTTCAGCACATTTATTTTCCCAAACCACAGCGGGGATTTGTGATTCCAGGCTCAATATTACTGGGAGCTGCACGCTGGCGGCACCCGGCCAGGAGCTGTCTGCCTGGGCAGGCAGGGCACTGCTGGGACAAGGCCCTACCAGCAAGACCTGGACTGTGGGTGGGCACCCCCAGGCAACCCCCCACTCACCCCCGCTCTTGTGCCTCTGCAGCGGGTCCGCTGGGCATGTGTGTGAACACGTGTGCGATGCTGGCAGCCTTCAGATTCACACCCATCCCAGCACCAACCCTCTCAAATGCAGGCAAGCTCCCTGATGTGCAATGGGGTCTCTCCAGAGCCCCCCAGCCACTCTCCCTGTGCAAGACATCTTGCAACAGAGCACCTCAACACAGAGGGAAGCACAGGCTCAGAGCAGAGCGCTACACCACAGCTTTTCCACTGCAGCTTTCCCACTGAATACCCAGCCTGGGGACTGCTGTGCCCCGCTGCCCCACACTGCACCTCCTACCTAAGAGCCCCTCTGGCACAGACCTGCTGACAGTCCAGTCCAGTGGCAGCGAGCCCTGACAAGAGCTCCCACGGAGGATCCTTTATCTCTCTCCGTGTAAAACTTGGAGGGAAACTCAAACAGAGAGATGCAAACTTGAGCAGCCGGAGCAAGCCAGGGAGCCTTGCTCCAGCGAGGCACATCCGGGTGCATGCCCCCCGCACCAGCAGGGACCCCAGTGAAGATGACCCAGGTGTGCACTCACCACAGTGAAATCACGGGATGAGCAGTTCTCGCCGCTGAAGTTGCAGCTCTTGAGCATATCGTCGAGCTGGTGGCCGGTGCGGTTGACAATGTCAGCCATGTCGGGGTCAGGGTAGAGCAGGTCCGTGGCCTTGTGGCCATCCCGGTCCTTGGGGGGCAGCCCGGTCATGTTGGCCAAGTGGAAGATGTCAGCATCGGTGAGCGCTGAGTGCCGGTAGCGGTTGATATTGCAGATGGTGATGGCGGGGAAGACCATCTCACGGGTGGCCTCCTCATCCAGGGCCATGACATGGGGGTGCTCCAGGTAGAGCAGCGCTGACTTGGTAGCCTGGTAGAGGAAGAAGGCAAGCGAGGCGAGGAAGGCGAGTGCCCAGAGGGTCTGGCGCACGCCCAGCCGCCCCGACCGGCAGATGTGTCCCAGGCCGTGCAGCGTGCTGGTGCTGGCGAAGGCGGCCAGGTCCCGGGAGCGGGGCCGGGCAGGCTCCTCGATCAGGCTCTCCTTATCCCCTTCTTCTTTCTCCTTCTGCTTCTCATCCTCCTCGGCAAATTTGATTTTACACACGATCTCAATCGGCATCTGCCCCTCGCCTCCGGCGTGCCCAGCCAGCGAGCTGCCCCCCGGCACGGGCACTGTCCGAGAGCCCGGCCAGGCGCTGGGAGGGGGCTCGGGTCCCCCCCAAGCCCCAGCACGGCGCCGGGAGGGCCGAGCCGTCTCGGGAGGGAAGCGCAGCCCCTCTCAGCAGCTCGGAGCCGCCGCTTCCCTCTTGTCTCACTAGTCGATCGTCTCCTTGTGCCTTCGCTTATCAGCACAAATACAGCTGTCAAAAACCCCTCTCTCTCCTCTCCCTCTCTCTGTCTCTCTGTCTCTCTCCTTCGCTCCTCTCTGGTTAAGACCCCAGCAGATACAGGCAGCATTTAGGCATCATGTGCTAATAAAATCCAGGGAATACTTAATAATTCAAGACATGTCAACATTATTTCATCGTCAAATAAAGAGCGAGCAGCAGAGAAAAGAGGCAGTGTGAGGGGCCCGGCGCCTCCAGGGCAGGGAGCCGCGCTGCACCCTCTCCCCAGCCCCAGCTAAGAAGTGCTGCCGGAGCCACTTGTTTGAATGGCTCGGGAGCTGCTGGAGCCGTGCCGTGCCGCGCTGACCCGTGCCAAGCCGAGCCGAACCGAGCCGCGTCGTGCGGAACCGAGCCGTGCCGCGCCGCTTTGTGCGATGCCGAGCCGTGCCGCGTCGTGCGATGCCGAGCCGTGCCGAGC
>JASSUY010030519.1:24657-44909 GCA_032466535.1 Forpus xanthops | reverse complement strand
GGAAGTTTAGATTGGATCTGAGGAAGAAATTCTTTACTGTAAGGGTGGTGAGGCACTGGAATGGGTTGCCCAAGGAAATTGTAAATGCTCTATCGCTGACGGTGTTCAAGGCTGGGTTGGACATAACCTTGGGACACATGGTTTAGTGTGAGGTGACCCTGTCCATGGTAGGGGAGTTGGAACTAGATGATTTTAAGGTCCTTTCCAGCCCTATTTCCAACCCTAACTATTCCATGATTCCATGATCAATGTACTGCCAAGATACAGTACTGAATGTATCTTCTTTTTCAAATATACTGCATACAATTACAGTAAAATATGCTGCTTGATGAGATAAAGACAAACAATTCTTTCACAAAAACAAATAAAAATCATATATAGGCCAAATCATAGTTTTCTCTCTCAGACCCAGATTTTATTCTGTATCCAGGGGAAAACAAGTGACCTATCAATTTCTCAAATTTCACCTCAAAAATATCATTTAGGTCTTTCAAAGAAAAATGTTACAGTTGCGAATAAAAGGAAGAGAAAACAAGTGAAATTGTTGGGTAGACGTAAAAAAGGAAGAATAGCTTCAACATCCAAAAACTGTAAATAAAGCTTCTTGAAATTTCTTTGGCTACAAATTTTGTAGAAAATAGCAATTAGTATGTAGTCACAGTACTGGTGAACACATTTTGAACACCAACTAAAACTTAATTGTTAATTTCAGTTGGAATAAAACTGGAAAAGTTCATAAAAGAAAAAGAAAACTGGTATGTTGTTTTAGCAAATACTATCTGCATAAAAACACTCAGCCATTTCAACAGTTTTAAAGTCTACATGAACTGTACAACTTTATACAATTGTTAACGTATTTGTCATACTAAAACATAAAAGTACAATTCTGTTATTTTTAAATTACTTTTTCTAATAGATCTTATCTGAGGAGTTTGGTAATGCCTATTCCAGGTCATAGATAAGACCTGGGAGAAACATTCACTTATATTTACTACTACTTTCACATACATTTACATAACATTATCTTTCCTTCAGGAAAGCCTACACCTTGAGACAGTTTTTAGCATATTTGTAGGTTGAGACAGTATTTAGTGAAATAAAAAAAAGAAAAAAAAACACCCAAAAGAGAAAAAAAAAAAAAGAAAAACAGAAAGAAGAAAAACCCGATAATAATTTACCCCTCACTTGAAGGTTTTTTTATTCCTCATACTGAAGTAATACTTCAAGGTTTAATTCTGTGGAAGCTTCTAACACTCTTCCTACATATGGGCCTACTATGAGTGAAGTGAAATAAGGTCCTGAAGGTACTTTACTGGTAAATTTGTAAAGAAAAGTAATTTCATCATTCTGTAGGTCCTGTATTCTGCTGATTAAAAACTGAGAGTGAAGAAAAGGTTTTCTCTCCCCTACTCATGAGGCATATCAGCTCAACACTTTTCAGTGGAAGCCCTGATCTGCAGACTTCATTTTCATCTTGTTACTTCACAAAGTTAACCGTCACTTAAAAATTTTTTGACTGAATTCCACCTGAAATTGGTGTAATACTAATAAGTGGCATTAGTTATCAGTTTAATGTATCACTACACTAACATTAAGTAATAAAATTTAGAAAGTTCAATTATTACAATCCATAGTTCTCTTTAGTATTTTCCTGTTTTAATCAAAATCCATTATTTTGCCCCCAGAAATTATGACAATAAGGTAAGAGATAATGGCAGGTCTAGCTGCCAACACATTAGCAACGTATTATTTTAATCTACAAAGTACCACATACACTGATGCCATTGCAAGCAGAGGCGGAGAGGTGGGAGTTATGCTGTGGGAGAGAAAAAAATTGTCATTCTTCTGGAAAAAGATATTCCTGGCAATAGGTTTTATCACACCATGCCTACACGTAGATCTGGAGGTCTCTGCTTTATTGGGGTTGTCATAGATTCATGGTGCCCTTTAGATAATATAACTGAAGCCCTTTCAGGAAGAAGCTCTACGCACTTGACTCTGGTTATCTTTTAGTTACAAAAATGAACAAAGTGGAAAGAAGTTAAGCTGCTCTGTGACAACAAAGCTTTGTGCGTTGAGGGACTGTATGTTCCGGTCTCAGTAACTTCGCTTCCTTTCCTACCCAGTCATCACTCTAAACTTCCCCAAAAACCCAGTTCCCATTGCAAGCCCTTTGATATCTCCTATTTTTACTCAGACCTATATCTTGAGGGTTTGCCTTTAACTAACCTTAACAGGTACTAGCTCAGGAATGAAACTCATGAGAGCCTACAGCTGTTCGGTCTGCACATCAGCCTTTGCTTTGTCAAAGGGGTGAATGTGACTCTCTCACCTTTAGTTCAGGGCATATTTGCAAGAAGAGCTTGTACAAGAAAGAATTTGCAAAACAAATAACCAACAGAACATAAATATAGGCCATCCTTTAGTGGAACAAAACACAAAATCAAAATACCATTCGACTAGAATAAAACTTGCAAAATCAGATAATCTTTTATTTTTTTTTTCAAAGAAAGGTAGAGAAGCAATGCAGAGAACAAGAAATCTGCAGTGCATGCCTCCAGGAAAACTGAAGTCAAATTTAGTCAGTGGTTATATGAAAATAATGGTATGGTTCCAGGTAAAGTAACTAGAGGGAAAAAAAATTCTAGATGGCTACAGTTTGGGTAAGACAACAAAAGTGACAATATGATAAAAAAATAATATACTTAGAAAAAATATAAAAATAGTTTTGCATGATTTCAACTTCAATTTAGCCATCAAGATGGTAGCTAAGATGAATATTCTCTAAAAGCAATGATGAACCAAGAGCTTCGTGCAGCAAAAAGCAATGTAACTGGAAGGAGAGACATTCAGTTATCACCCCAGAGAATGGAGTACCTTCTTATGAGACACTGAGCGCTGGAAGGCTTTTGCGCTGCTGTCCAAGGTTGCAGCCTTAAAAAGATGGCTACTAGGTCAGTTCTTTGATAACTGAGGCCTCTCATTCTGTTTAAGGATAGGAAATAACAGCCTACAAAGAAACAGCTTGCTTCTGTAACGAGCATAGTGACCTTCAAGCTGTTACCAGTATCTTTCGCTTTATTCAAGAGAGTTTTAACTCCGTCTTGTAAAAATGTTTATTAATTATTGATAGCCTTTGAATTATCCATAAGTCTGCCAATTTCATGTATATCCTAATCTTCATCTCAGAGTCTAGAGCAAATAAAGGAAAAATATCACATTTTTAAACTTACAAAAGGATGTAAAGACAAGCTTGCTGTGCGTATTGAGCTATTCTTTCCCTACCTAAGAACACTGGGAGCATTCCAAGAGACTAGAAGAAATGAAACAGTGGATTTAATTTTTTTTTAAAGTCAACAGAACACAAATAATTCAGGCCCCACATCCTTCTTCTGATCTCATGCACAATGATTTCAAAGGCAATAAGCAGCTTGATATAGATACATCTACATGATTAATATAAAGATAATGTAATTAAAACATGAATTTATAGAACATAAGATATTTTTTCAATTTAAAAAAAAAAATAAGAGTAACTGAAAAGTTTAAGACTGTTGTGAGTTCAAGGCATTTAATGTGATACTAATACATTCTGATTAAATAGAATTTTTAATGCTACATACATTAAACTTTTCTATAATCTTGTTAACTAAGCTGAAAACATAACTCTGAGCACAGAATCACCAATGAATATTTCCAAGAAAACTCATCCCTGCGGTGTAGCAGCCTGACGTTTCTTACTATTTTTACCAGTGACCTGGAAAGAAAATCTCACTGCTGATCAGGTTTAAAGAGAATGGAATTTATGGGTAAAGTAGCTAAGCAAAACGATGAATCAGAGGAGTAGAAGGATCAGTGCTCCCTTTAAATTTGGGAGGGTAAGAAGAGAATCAAATAAGGCACATGGAAATGGAACCACCTTACCTGAAGGAAAATGAAAAATGCAAGCTATAGTAAACAAAAAAGTACTATCTTCTCTAGTAAAGGTTTAAAATTGTTTAAGCAACATAAAATAATTCACACTGCAGCCGTATGTATGATAGGAGCTTAATTGTGTTTAAGTCATTAAGACACTAGATCTTGTTAGAACAAGCAAGGCTGCATTATCCTTCTCCCTCCTCCATAATCAGTACAAGCCAATAATACCAAGCCACATGCAGCCTGTGACCCAAGTTCTCAGTTTCCCTGTGTTCAGAGAACACCAGAGAAATTATCCCTCTATGCCTAGAGGCATGCAGGTATTGTTACTTTAATCTTTTTGTTTTGTGGTTGAGAGTACATAGGACTTCAGCAGGTTTGGTTTTCCCCCCCCAGCTTTGACCTGGAAAAATAAGAATTTTTAGACATATACATGCACTGACCTAGAGAAGAGACAATTCAGGATGCTAACTGGCAATAAAGAGAAAAAAAACATGTACTAGAGAGTACCTGGAGACATCCTTAACAGCTTAGAAGACACTGGAATAATTTGACTGATGCCATTATTGCCTAATTATTATACTAAAACTGATAAGTTCAGCAAGTTAATTAATTGGGCAGGACTTCCAGCATCAGAATTTTCTTCTATCTAGCAGTTCTTTGCTACTGTCTATACATATTTCTTCAACAACTCCATCATTACCATACTACTTTAAATTTTTTCTCTATTTATTCCCATTGCTGAAAAGATATAATAAATGAATTTGAAGAATCTATTTCTTTGCAGGTAGCTATCTATTATATAAATTTTACCATAAAGAAGGGCAGTCACACCATTTTTGCTTTGCTTTACCCAACATATACAAACATGTCTTTATAGGGAACTTCTAAATATCATTAGACAGGTTTGGTTTGCTTCTGGGAGTGGGGGAGTTAGGAGAGTAAGGAGAAAAAAAAAGCCCAAAATATAAAAAGGAAAGTAAAACCTGTTCAAAATTGTGAGCTGTAACCCCACGTAGTCCTGTATTCCACTTGAGTTTTATTTTGGTTTTGCACAGAGCAAAGGTGTTAATGTAATACGATGCTAAAAAGTGAATCAAGCTCCTTCTAAGAGCTGGCTGCCTCCACAAAACCATACTACAGAAACATACCACAGAGATTTACAGGATTCTTTCTATGTAATTGACAACTCTGACAAACGCTTCAAAGCATGCCCTTAAAAAGAGAAATTAAGCACAGGGTATTTTCCACCAATGCACGTGTCACTAATATATGACGTACTCAATTTCAAAATAATCTCATTATGATAAAGAAAACTCAAAAGTCTGTATTAACCTTCCACAACATGGTGGAGAACATGTAAGTAAATGACTGATCGAGTGACACTATCTGATATCGGCTAATGTAACCATTCACATGTGAGCATACAATGAATGCCATGCTGTCGCAGCAAGGGCAGCTCACATACAGGTCTCTGTCAACTGTAGATGCTGGTTAGCAAAAAAAAAAAGTACAAGTACCCATTGTGCCCTACAAGGCTTGACAAGGTCCAGCTAGAATCTTAGGTTCAGCATTCAGTACAATTTGTTAAGACAGACTGGCACCAAATGGAGGACACCTGGAATGAAGATAAAGTTTGGGAAAACAAGTGAGGGAGAGAAATTACCCACCCACACACCAAAGGCTGCTGAAAAATGGAATGGAATAAAACTGTTTGTGTTCATAGTAAACAGAAGACAAAACATAGAGCTGATACTGCATAAAACATTTAAGAAGGAGATGGTACAGTTCTTCTGACTGTTGATACAACAATATAGAGCCCTCACTGTCCCCAAGACCCAGAGATTCATTTTGAACCTGCCACTTCCTCATCAAACCTGCTTAAAGAAATTTCAATACACTCTTCACATTGTACATCCTAATTTCATAAACACTGACTGTTAGGTATTGTAAATTGTGTTTCAAACATCCAACTTAGAGTCTATAAGGAGCTCTTCCCATTTCAATTTTTAGGAGATGTCACCAGTCTTGACAACTGACTGATCTGGATCTCTAGCTACTGCTAGATGATTATATAAATTAAGATTAAAGATAGCTTTCTCGAATTGACCAAGAAAATATTAAGTGGTAGGACATCTTCCTGACACAGACTTCTCTTTTTATCCACTGCTCTTAGATTCATGGTTTAGGAAAGCAAAGCAATGTTCTGTATTGAGGAATACCCCTCCCAATGACTTTGTGATGGATGGAGAAAGCTAATATCTTCCACATTTGTAGCAGACAGTCAATTTGTTAAACAGCCAATTTATAACTCAAATAGTTTAACAAGTTACCAAATAAGATTTTAAAACAACTGCCAAAATGTTTTATTTACAGAGGACCAATTCTACTGCATTTTGCTTTGGGTAATTAAGAGATATTTCTGCAAGGTAACAAAAATTTCCTACTAGCTCACTGAAAACCTACCACTTCATATAAATGAGTCGAGTGCACTGCTATTTACTACATTTCCCTAAGTGCCAAAGACTAGACATACTATGTAGCCCTTGCAGAATTCTGTTCATTCAACTTCAGGAAAAAAAAGCTAATCCCATAATGTTAAATTCCACAGTTCTTAAGAACAAACATTTTAAGGGTATGACGCATCCACTATGATGTTGAGTGTGCCCTTTGCTGACAAATGAGGGCAGAGTGCCAGGCTGGTGTGTGTAGATTAACAAATACAGATTCGCAGTGTTCTTTTGTACTATACTGGAGCAGCTGCTGCATTATGGTGAGAACAAACGATATTCTTTCAAAAGCCAGTACAGTCTTGTCTCCTGGTTGCTCTATGTACTACACAGAGCTGGTAGTGAAGCTCTCCTTATGTTTACATGACAGATCCACACCTTCTGCTAAAAGCAGATCAGTATTTTCCATAATAGGAAGAAAGAACTGCTCTTAACCAAGTAACTGCCTGCTACAACCATGCAAGCGTTTTAGCTTTCCCCTATACAGCAGAAGGGTATTAAGAAATATTTCTCTTAACAGAATTAAAACAAATTGATGAAGGCATACTTTCTAGGTAGTCTGTGAAACAAGGAATACATCTTTTTCTAAACAGCTTAGTTACTATACTCCAAAATATATTTAGCCTAGCAGAAGTAAGTCCATTCCTAAACATTTATTTAAATAACTTTTTACACGAAGACATACAAAGAAAGTCCACAGTAGCAAATGTTCATAAACTGTGTTTAACAAAACAGTATTTACATCAAGGCTAAGGAAAATACTTCCTGATATGTTTGACCATTTTCTACATGGTATCTGGCATTCTTCATAGACTTAAATTCGTATCATCAATTTTTGTAATTCATACTTCCTTTTAACTGGTTTTCCTTATTGGGCTTCAGGAGTCCATATTTATGGTCTGGTTTTCAGCTTTGGTTGTTTTGTCTGTTTTGTCGTTGTTTACTGTTGTTTTTAGGTTTTATTTTTTTTTAAGAACCATCACCATCTCCTTTTTATTTCCCCCCCAGGTTAACAGCAGCATAAAAAAGAACACTAACTAAGAATACTATCAGAAGCTCTTTGGTTCAAAACTGTAGTTTGCTCTAGGCAGAAGAACACCAACCTTTTTTTCAGCCCTCACAGCACCCCATACTCCTAATTAGCAACGAAATGAGTAAGACAGGCAACTGTCAATAATGACACACTGCTTTATTTTCTCATGAAAGGCACAAGACTTGACTTCGGGAGGTACAACCTTGTCATGAGGTACAAATTCACTTTAATTCCTGTCATCAACAGCAACTGTTTTATTTAGTATATCACATATCTCGATTAGAAGATGTGTTGCAATATTCTCATTTTAGTACGATGTTTATTAAAGGAAGCTGTCATATTTTTCATTGAAATACACATGAGAATATATTGCTATTTCTGAACACTCACTACCACGTTCATCTTGGAAAGGCAAATGTAAGTCCAGTTCTTTAGAGCTCAGAGATTTTATGGCAGTTCTAAGAACACACTTCCAGCACAATACAAGCAGTACAGTCAATTCAAATAGCTCTGCACTGAAGTGAATCCTGCAAGAGTTTTTATAAAGAACAAATCATATTTTGATAATTTCCCTGTAAGAATCCTTAGGGATACAAATCTGAAATGTCAGCCACACTGCTGGAACCCTGAATAAGTCCAGAATCCTACCTTGATTTCTGTAGTGAAATTAAGGATACAGGAAGCAAAAAAATTCACAAAAATGAAAATTAAAGGTAGAGAAATATAAAAGGCTTTTAATTTTCTTTTGTGTTGAGAGTTGCCAACATGAAAGCAATGGATGGGATCAGTCTTTCATCAGAGTTGCTGGGAAGGAGCAACAAAGAAACCATACTCTGCATTCCCTACAACACAACTTGAGTGTCAGTAGCTCTGCTACCTTTTGCATTAGTTGCTGCACTAGGTGAGCAACTTGAGTGGATAACATTCCATGAAAACCTAAAGGATGCTGCAGAGGACTTCGTGGTTACCTATGTCTTCCACAATTCCTGAGACGGGTATCTACATGATCTTTTGGAGTTAACTTCTACTTTTATTTGCAGACAGTCCTTGTTAAGCAGATTTCGAAACTGATGTTCTAAGAATAAGGGGTTGGAACTAGATGATCTTGAGGTCCTTTCCAACCCTAACTATTCTATGATTCTATGATTCTATGAATAAATGGCTATTTTCTGCCACAAAAGATCTTTAATAAATAGTGATCCTTTACTGCCATTTTCTTCTCAGCTACTCATCGATGATGATACTTATGAATAAAAGTAAGCATACAGCCATTTAATTATTTTTATTTCATCTGCAGTTTCTTTTAACGGGCCTGGAGAAACACAGAAGTGACTCAATTTGACTGCAGTCAAGCTAATCGTGTTTAGACATACCAAAGAACTGCATAGGTAGTACAGAGGTCAGTTTCAGAAAACAGTAAGGCCTAGACTAAGACATTCTTCAATTCCAGAAAAATTACAGAAATAAAACAAACCATAGTTATGACTAACACCAATAACCTGTATGTTTTGCACACACTAAATCCTAGACAAATGTATCATAGAACCCATCAAGTTACTGCTGTTATTTACATGACACAGAGAAAAAGCATTTTCTAGATACAAGACTAACATAACTTAAAACAAGCAGCTGGCAAAACAAAATCCCCAGTCAACAGAAGCTGCATGAAACAAGCTAATAGAACACTAAGTTATAAGTTAAGATGGTAAGAGCAGAATAAACTTTCTGAAGAGTTATAGCAGTTACCATGACCAAAAGCAGTTACCACACCCGCAACTCACAGGTGAGGGAGCTTGGTTTCCATGTTCCTGTATCAAACAGATGTTCAAACAATGCTGAATAAAGGGTGATCTTATATCCAACACAAGACCAGAAAAAAAAATGGATCATTGTTCTCAAACAAATGAGAATCTTACAAGGAATGTGTGAAGAGATGAGTCTAGTAGCTGAGCAAAAAATACAGAACACCTAAAGATTACATTATCCCAGCCCCAAACCACAGCTGAATGGTTCTACGCAGCACATCAGACTAAACTCAAGTTCTGTT
The DNA here is from genome assembly GCA_032466535.1 of Forpus xanthops. Lineage (NCBI taxonomy): Eukaryota > Metazoa > Chordata > Aves > Psittaciformes > Psittacidae > Forpus > Forpus xanthops. Next base: position 35,401 of record JASSUY010030519.1, on the reverse strand, counting down.
TCACCACTATATTTGCTTATTTTATCCATCTTTTGTAAAACACACAACTATGCAAGATGTTTCAATATCACAAGTTTGTTAATATTAGAATCTAGAATATTAGATTTTAACTAACAAATTATGGTATCTATGGGCTTAAGTCAAGTAACTGCAAATTCTTCTTACATGTACTCATTAACAAGTGATTCACAATAGCATAGGAACGGAAACTTGTTACATCATGCCTAAAACAAAAAAAAAAAAAAAAATTAAAAACATTCCTCAGGGCAGAAGCCACATCTTCTCTTTGTTCTATGAAATGTTTAGTACACGTTTGTTGCTTTACAGAGTTAAAGGAATTTTACAGCATGAAAATGGAGAGGCTGCAGCATGTAGCTGCAAGCTAACTGGGTCCTTCATCAAGGAGAAATAATCCACCGATGAGAGACACTGTCATTTCAAATGAATGCAGTCTGTCAGACACCAAAAGTCTGGACAGCAGGATGAGTTAACCAGTCACTGTCTGCTATCTTACCCAGAAAGAGACTCAGATTCCAACTCTGGGTACAAAAATCAGCACTATCAATCCCCCTTACTTTCATGTAAATTTTGCTGGCTATGACTAAGTTAGCAACTAGTATTGCACAACACAAAAGTAGAATTGGTGCAAAGGTCCCAGGAATCACCTCTAGTCCCTCAGGGGATTGACTTCAACCAGCTCTACTCTAGTCTAGTGAAATACGTACACCTTGGCAAGTGCACTGCATAATATAAATGTGATTCTAGATCCCATCTTCCAGTTCACAGGCTGAAAAGAATAAGAGTTTGTGGTTACAAAGATGACTTAACAACACAAGCCAAAAGGGCAGTAACTGCGAGCAGTATGGAAGTCTGCCTCAAATGCACACTTCTGACCACCACTAAAAATGTAATACAGGCACGACTAATTATAACTCAGTTACAGCCCAGATTCACAAACTGCTTCAGACAGAATTACTGCCAGACTTCCTCACGGAAGACATCTTGACGTAAGAAGGTAATTTGCAGCTAAACGGATAAACAATTTGGATGACAGTAAGCTAGTTTTTATATTAAAATCCCAGACACATGAACTACATCTCAGAATTAGGGAGGCAGCAATATTTCATCCTACCAGCTATCACGGACTTATTGCTGGGGTTTTGCTGGAACTCCTTATTCCCTTCACATCTTGGCTGACAATTACGGAATCATATGCAGGATTCAGAAATACTGGGTTTGAGGGTTTTGTTTTTTAAAGTACTTTCACTAATCACTATACATGAGTGTAAACTGAAGGTAGCTGCTCAGCTGGTTGATGTTCTTCCACAACAGAATTTTTCCAAATCAGAGTTTGAATTCTAACAAGAGTTACACTTTTTGATTGTGTTATTCTTAGTCCAGCTTCTACTTTTTTCCATACAAAGAAACATTTCAAAGTATGGCGTATTTTCATAGAGACAGTATCTATATGCTCAGTAATCACTAATTTTTTTCTAGTCACTAAATTTTAAGAACTGAGTAAATATTTTTACTTATATTTTTGCACCCTACCTTTCAAACTTTTTAAGCATCAGGTAATTCCTTTTGTACTCCTGACCTGAAGTACAATTTCCATCCAAAAAATACTCCAGTTCTTGGTTCAATGCCATTTCAATTCCAAGCTCTACACTATTTCTGCCCTGTCTAAAGTCTAAGCAGAGCCAAGACCATATAATATTCAACCTGGAGAGTAGTAATGTGGTATTTGGTTCTTTTGCTCCCCTACCAAAAATAAAGGCAGCAGGATGATCCTACCAACTAAGATGACTTAATAAACACAGAATTATGTTTTAGTAGTTTGTAATACATGGAGAACAGAAATAGAGATAGAACTGAATACTCCTGTAGTGTTATTACAAGATGCAGTCTCGCAGGAACAGTTTCAATTACAAAGTTTTTAAATCAGAACAAGCCTAAAAGTTAACCTAGCTTTCAATTTTACCCATACACCAAACATAAGACGTGAACAATCCTAACATAAGTAAGACTAAACCAAACCAGACTCAACATGGCCTTCCCTACCACTACAAAAGGGAGGCATTAAAAGAAGCTTTTGTTTCTGTTACCATGTGTTAATTTCATGAAATTCCTCTTTCTTGACCCCATTCCACTGGGGGAAACTTATTTTCCATATACATACATCTATGTATGTATACACACATACAGAAGAATTTGCAGCTTCTCAAATTAGATACTAATGCAACCAAGTCAGTTATGACTAACAAGGAAATTGCCATCTATTCCAAGCCCAGTGCATAGAGAAACACATCTATTTCCTAGACTTTTCAAAGACTTCAAAATATAAGGTGCTCACTAAAAAAGGTTGTTATAACTATCTAAGAAACAGAAAAGGCCAAGATTTGACATGCCTGCTTTAATAAGTAGTCACATGGGAAGTAAATCAAGAGTCAAACAATAACCTGTAGTACAAGGAATTCCAAGTCCGTTGACCACATCTACGCACATTATAAAGCACAAGTAAAATTAAATCATTCCATACTCAAATCTCTTTCCATAGTTGGCTGTCATAACAAACTCACCCTTTTTTCAGCAACAGAAACACAGTACATCTGAGCAGCTAATAGTAAATGTTCTCTAACAGCAGCATCTCTCCCCTACTCATAGGGAAGTCAGGGTAGCAAAGACAAAGACTACCATACTATTTTTTATTGCATGACTCAAAATTACACTGAACACATGTTTAACACCATCTGGACTACTAGAGGAACAAATGAGTTAATTACATATGCAACCTTTCTCTTCCACATATTTCAGAAAGAAAAATCATTCCATGCTCTAAACCAGGATATATATTTTACTTTGTAAGACTTGTAGAAACCGTGACACATGAAAAAGTAGGAAAAGCTACTGGAAGACATCAAGGGGATAATTTTATGACTGGCAATAGCACAAAAGCCAGATCTGAAGTTGTCAGCTTTGCTAACTGTATAAGGAAAAAGGTTGAAAATTGCCAACTGAAATGCAGCTCAGCAGCTAGGAACTTGCATAGGGATGTGAGTATGGCATGACAAAAGAAAGCTTTTGGGTTCAGACTATTAGTACCGAGACGACAATTTCACAGCCATTCCTTTGGAACCAACTGTTTTAGACATGGCTGCTCTTCTGCCCAAGCCAGTTGTGTTTCCACTCCAATGTTCCTTCCTGTTGTCACAGCTCAGCTGCTTGTGAATTAACTCAACAGCATCACTCGTCTGCTGCTGGTACTAGGGCATGAAAAAGTGACCTGGGCAGAGCAGGAATCCAGGGACATCAATCTGCTAGAACTCTGATTCTTGAATAACTACTTGCTGGACTATTCCTAAACAATACAGCAAGGAAAGATATCAACACCCACTCAAGCACGGAGTAAATACAAAACTGCTATCAAAATGCATTTTAAGCAACATTAATTACTGAATTAAAAAGCAGAAAACCGAACTAGAGAATACTGACGTATTTTTCTCAACTGACAAGTCTGAAAGCAATGCCTCTTGCAACTACTCTAGAAAGGGATCAAACGGGAAAACACTTCATGTTTATATATTTTCTACATAAGACACTGAACAACAGAGTCAAAAATTTTAAATACTTCAAACACAACTGAATATTATTCTATCATACTGTTATTTTATAAACAAACACAAACAGCCATCCTTTTTTACAGATTTTCTTTTAGCTCAGCTCTAAACAAAGAAGGAAATCCATCACTTAGGAGTGCAGTGATAAGTCACTCATCTGTAGAAATAATGTTTTAATTAGCAGCTGTATAAAGCAAAGACATATTATTAAGTCTCCATGAAAGAATATACTGTTATGTGTTTTACATTGACTTAATATCTAACTGATGACTACTGAATGTCATTAACGTTATTACTGACTTGCCTATATCATCAAACCCTTTTTTTAATTGATTGCAACCAAAGATGTTTATATGAAAAAAAAAAGACCCTGAAATATTTTCTAACCACTTTTCTGACACAAATATTCAATGACAGTCAGTTCTGTAAAACTGAAATCAAAGTGATCATATTGTCACTGCTATATTTAAAAACATAACACTTAAGCAGAATGATAGGTGTTTTCAAGCATTAGTACAGAGGAAATACACCTGCACTGACAGGTATAAGATGGAAAAACAAACCAAAACAATCATACGCCTGCCAGTAATAAATCACAATTAATTCTTCAGGGAAAAAAAAAAGTCTTCAACATAATGATGTAGTTTTTGGGAGTACACAGAAGAAATGCAACATACAAGTTCTAATTACTCACCATCTGAATTGGTTTTTTGTGAAGATCTCGTTCAGTCACCAACTTTTCTTGGTCAGTAACATAAAGGCCTTTTTGAGCCAGGGCTTGTATAACAGCATCATGACCCAGAAGTGGTTTTGCAGCATCACTCTTGAGAATAAGGCTACCGGCACGACAGTAGAGTTCTGCAGACAGCAGCAAGTTAACAACAGGTGGTTTAATGTGCTCCTGGTCATACTGGTCTGTGTAAAATGGTTCTCGTAGTTCTTGTGGAACGTTTTCTACAAAGAAAATAAAAGATACAGTATTAGGCTTTTTTTATATGTATGAACTCAAACTTATGTTAAAGAAAGCATACTCAAGGGAAGGCCAGAGTCATTATCAGTCACTGCAATATAAAATGCTAGGGAAAATTGCATACAAAGATAGCATTTGAGCTACAAATAGGAACTTCAGAAAAATTCGAGACCAATTCCACAAAGGCCACACTAGAAGGCCAACCTGTGGTTACAGCATTGTTACTTGAAAATGTTCTGGCTTCTCCAAACACATGCCCAAATAGTTTCATTTCCTGTGGCACAACATTCTATAGTCAGACATACGAAGGCAGAATAACACCCATTTAAATACAAATCCTTGTCTCTATTACGAAAATAGAACGCACTTAGAATGTTATATTTTAGCACAGATTAATTTGAGACAAAAAAGGCACCTCCCACTCAGCACCCTTCTAGGTTTCATATATGCAAGAGAAATTTGATTACTATACTATCTATTTCAAAGGTCATGCATCACAGACTGATGACAGTCCAGCAGCTCAAAATACTGGAGAGAGTTAAAAATTACTATCAGCTTCCTTCTGAAAAATACTGAATTATTATTTGTCCATTTCTGTAACTGACTTCCCTTAGAACTGTGGCTTTCCTGTTTCAGGGAAGTGGCTTAGCACCCACAGAAAGGTGTGCAAGATTCTATGAAGCTTATGCTGAGATTTTAACACCCAAATTAGCATTCCAAGACAACCTATCAGTTTTTCCAAATAAAGATAGATAACAAAATACCGGTAGATTATATTTACAGTTGTCTGCCATAAAAATAATAGTTATAAATTAATTCTATATGGTAGTAAGTCAAATTAAATTAAATCACTAGAGAAGTGGAAAGTAACTTAGACATGCTTTCACACTTCACCTTTCCTGACACAGATACTGCAAGATGCTCCATTTTCCCTGGATAAGAATTTGACTCTTCACTGTTGTCAAATTAGTTAAGCCAACAGTATTTATGGGATAAAGATCACGTGATTCTCTTCCTGAGCCCAAATAGAAAAGTCTATTTAATTGCTACAAGGGAAAAAAACAAAAAAACAAAAAAACAAAAAAAACAACAAAGGTTTAGGAAAATAGTTATGCAACTCTAGGTACCTATCCCCTTTGCCTTCATCTCGATAGATGGTTAGAGACAAGGTTTGAAGCAGAGGGTGGAGTAAACAGCCCAATAAGGGTGGAGCAGGAGAGAGAGAGAGAAGCAACAGAACATGCCATCACAAGATAATGACAGATTATCTTCTTCCTCATACATATTCCATTGCAGTTTATGTGCTTCCATTATAGGCTTTGGAAGAAAGAGCTAGCTGCCTTCTAGCTATGAAAGGAAAAGATACACATTATAGAAAGCAAAAAGGGAAAGAAATATGACATTTAAGAAAGTAGGAGTTAATAAGGATGGTAAAAAAAAAAAAAAAAAGATATCACTTATTTGCTAATTCAGAATATCAAGGGGAAAAGAGGTATAATTTATAATTTGCTTAAACCAGGAGCCTAAACTTGACTAGAAACCTGACAGCTCTGTTTCAGAAGACAGATTGAAAACACACTGTCAGCAAAATTACACTGTCCTTTACAAGCCTAATGCCTAACAACATTATTTTTTCCCAAGATAATAATAAAACTACTAACAGAAAACCCCACACCAGTGTCAGGCAATGATATAGCCATATTCTCTTGCCACTTTCCAGACTCACTTACTGGCTCTAGAGGACCTACAATCATCTAAGACTAGGAAAGGCATTTACAATTAAAGAACTCTATGAGCTGCTAGTTGCCTATTTCCCTAGGTTTAACCTAGATGGTTATTTCCATCTATCACAATTCCACCTGTCCTTCTTGCTTTCCCTTGTTTGTCCATAGGTTGTCTATTTCAATATTAAGCTTATTATTTCTGGAGTCCCTCATGATCTATCTCCATCTTGGAATCAGGAGCTCATTCCTCATAGGACATTATCCTCTCCAATTCCTAATGCCAACTTTCAAAGCATCTTCATGCTGTCTCCTCCAGCTAGAGAGTGTTAGAATTCTTTTTTTTAATATCACACAATGCACAAGCAGCAGATTTTGCCCCCTTTGAAATACACACACCATTTTGTAATTATATAGGAAGTTAGATGGAATGGGGGCCAACAGGGAGGAATATCTAAAGCCATAAGGAATTTCTTAGAAGACCTAAGAAAGCCTAAATGGCAATGACAGGCTTCAAGTATGAAAATTTGAGCCAGAAAAGTAATCTAAAGACTGGAAATAACTCATCGCCTGTTAATGAGTAATTTCTGATCTTCAGTATCACTGAAACAGACACTAAAGTGAAAAGGTAAGATGCAATGAATGCATTTATCGTGCAAGTATGGTATTACTGGGGTTTAGTAATGAAAAAAATCCTTGATACGCTAGAAAACCCCAAACCAAATAGGATGATAACCATCAAGGGCAAAAAGAGTTATTTGCAAAGGGCAGTTCAGCTTCTGAAAAATACAGCAAAAGCAAAGTGAAATATATGTTTGCTTTTTTCTTTTTTTTTTTTTTCCCTTCACTGGTGTTCACAAAAATAAATCCGGAATAGAAACTTCCTGATGTTCATAACAAAAAAAAAAAAAAAAAAGCATAAAAAGAAATTTATTAGTGATTCAGGACACAGAAACAAGGGCCTAGGAAGGTAAACTGTGACTACAGACACACTCTGAATCTGCAAAAAGAAAACATGCGAAAGCACTCAAAATCCCTGCTGCAACAAGATCAGGAGTCTTCACAAAAACTCCTATCACAACTCCCTTCACACAGACAGAACCACATGTACTTTTCCACATTTAAAACATGTATCAAACTGGTTGGTATCAGAATAGACCTTGATAGGAGATTCAAACTGCATTCCCATTTCTTTTACAGTTTAAAAGGGAAAAAAAAAAAAAACAACAAAACCAAAAAACAAGCACAGCAGCTGGACATGGAGGAAGCTCTTCCTGTTACTGATCTCAAACTAACAGCTCTTCCAAAGCTGCCATGTGTTGCCTTTGCAGTTCTGTGGAGGAGAATTTCAAGGCTATGTCCAGTTCTCAACAGATAAACAGAACAACCAACAGGGTCCAAAGCCTTTATTGACAGTTCTGGCAGGACTGGAGATTGTTAAATAGTTCTGCTAGGCAGAGAAGAACTTTAACACTAATTCCCAAGATACACATTTTGCCAACCCCTTAACTTCACCCATCTGACAAGCATCTTGCTGCACATGCTGCCATAAACTGCCATTTGGCCTTGAAATTTGTGGCAAAGTACAAGATTATGCCAGGGAGATATATCGAGGACACAGAGTTCAGGGAGTCAAGCACATAAAATAAGGATGAGACCATAGGAACTGGGTCTACTTCTTCTGGAGAGGTGCTGGAAGGATCTCTTCCATCGCTCAATGGCAAGTTTTAGAAACAGACTTGGGCTGTGAAGCGACACAAGGCATTGGCCACACATTGTCACAAGGAAAATTTTAACTGGATAGAAGTAAAACCAGTTCTTCACCGCGAGAGCAGCAGAGAACAGACACAGGCTGCCTGAAGACCCAGCTGTGAAACCACCATCCACAAGGACTTTCAATGCTTTAGTGGACAAGACTGATATCTAACTCTGAAGCCTGCTCTACTTGAAGCAGGAGGTTAACTGGACAATTTCCAGAGACTACTTTTACCCTATTTTTTTTTTCCTAAAATTGCCAACAGGACCACAGGTTTCAATTTTGGAAAGCTTTCTGGGGTCTGTACTTAAGAAAATGTAGCTGGCCACTGAAGTTCATATTGAACTGTGAACAGAATAAGTGAAGCTATGTACAAGTTCAACACACAGGTAAATGAAAAAAGGAAATACCACATTAGCCCAAAACAATAATGTAAACTTAATTATGAGGCTAACTTTAAAAAAGTGTTCAACACATGTTCAGGTAATTTTTCCATATATTACAATGGACTAAAAAGTTCTGCATATGCTCTCTTTAGAGAAAAAAAATCTTTAATGCAAACAAGGGATTATTATTTCACCCCACCATGAAATTGTATTGTAAATTAACTTTCCACTTAAACAGATCTTTTTAAATAGAAGGAATATTCTAAAAATAATTCATGGCTACCACCCCTGAATTTACCTTTAAAACCTGTTTTATAAACTAAATTCTCTGCTCAGTTCAGTGTGAATTACTCCTTGGAGAATAGTCTGAATTCCTCTTCTGGAAAAATTACTTTTATTAGTATGAAAAGCCTACACTTTCTTTAAAAATAAACTGGTTTTCTGTAAGGTTTCCACACATGACTACAATCCTTTGAGTTACACCACTATTGAGTTTTTCAAATTTACAAGACTGAACCCTTCCAAGTTTCCGAATGTTTGCATTAAGAGGTCCAAAAGTTTGGAAGTTTTTGTCAACAAGATCTCTTTTTTTTTTTTTTTTTTTTTTTTTTTTTTTTTTTTTTTTTAATACTGAGGATAATATAATCAACTTAAAATCTTTCAGTATGAGCTAATTAAAATACAGATCACTCCTGAGAGCCGCAAGGCCACATTAAGCCTCAGCCTAGACACCTTCAATCTTTACAGGTTACTGACGTCAATCAGCAAAGACATTAAGGAAAAAAATTGTGCAAGACTGAGACTTAACACAGAATTATTTTATGAAAATTCTGACTAATACCTTTAATCATTTCCTAGTGCAAACAAGTTGAAGAATTTATGCCAAATCTTAATGCACTCAATTACTTGACAGCTTTCTGCAAGGCAGCAAAGGTATGCTTTTGCCATATGGTAACAGTGTTAAGTTACTTCATTCAGGCTGCTACTTCACAACAATAATTCTGGTGCCCTATTTGCCAATTGGGCACAAGAGAGCATAGCTTTGCATGGAAGTCAAGAGTCCAAGGACTGAGAACAGGCCAGAGAAGCACGATTTATACTATTTTCCTTCTGATGATTCTTTGCAGTTGCCTTCATAAAGAGGGAGACACTCTAATTTGCTGTTTTACTTTGAAGCCACCTTCAATGGCGCTGATGAGTACTCCAGTTCTAACTTTTACATCAGGTTAGTAACCAATGAAGCAAGTTGATGCTGCCAAAAAGAGAAATCATGAAACAAGACTTTGAATTGGGAAGCGGAAAACAAAATGAGACAGTTGATATAAAAAGAATCTTTACTTTTTGATCTGTTGAATCAGTTTGCCACTTACATAGTTCTTGGCTAGCAAGCCATTAAGTGAAGTTCTGTCTATGGGCAAGTGCCTAAATGGTCAACCTCTATAAATTTAAGTCAGGCAATTTCAGTATCACAATTCTTAACTCTGTTCAGCTAACTCAAATGAACTTGTGAGATTCTTAGATTTAACATCACATAAGTAGTATGAATGAACAGACCCTACTCTCCTACTTCTAGATCCAAAAAAAATTAACTACTATCCACTGCTTTGACAGCAGTTTTGTACTTATACAGGATTCCTTATGAAAAAAAAGCAATACAGCAAACACAAAAACCAAAATCACAAAACATCTGAGGAAAAAACATGTACAGACTCTACCTTCATAGCCCACCCAGATTTCAGTTATTCCTTTGAACCCTGAGAATCACATAAGAAATGCTCTACTAGGTCACACTGTAGATCCCATCTAGTATTCTGTCTTCAGTAGCACAACAGGAAGTGCTACTCACAAAGCATAAAGAATTTGACTGGCAGAGGCATTTCCTATTAAAATGGGAAAGTTTAACATTTACTGTACTGAAGCCTACATATTGATTTAGGTTTTGATAAACAAAAAAAAATGACTTAGAATTCACCCTGGCAATAAAGAGATCTATTTGTATTAGCAATAATACCTTTAGAACTTATTTTTGGGAAAGGTGAGACATTTGAACTCAAATATACCACCTCAACCAGTAATTATGTATGCTCCAAGGGGGAGGGGGAAATGTGTGTACATGTGTAAGAAGGACTGACCCCATTTTTTGAATGCCTTGAAAGTTTATCATCCCAGCCCCATTTTCCAGAACAGTCAGCAAAAATACTTAAGAGCCCTGTGCTCATATTGTCATGGGTTCAGCAGCAGCAGTCATTTTTCTTTAAGCAGTAGCTGGTGTAGCACTGTGTTTTGGATTTTTA
>JASSUY010030519.1:0-24557 GCA_032466535.1 Forpus xanthops | reverse complement strand
TCGTCTCCATCTTCGCGAGGCTGTGGGAAGCCGAGGGGGGGCGGCTCCGGGAGCCGCCGGCGGCCGAACCGTCCCGGAAGAGCTGCACCAACTACAACCTCAGATGGCTCTACCAAACCTACTAGTTCCAGAAGCTCATATATTTTATTTATTTACGTGTGAAAAGTGATCCATAGTCAAACCATGTTTTAAATGTGTTCTACAGGTGTGATACGATCAACTTTTAAGTAGACCATCTCAGGAGATTATTAGTCCAACCAACTTATTTTAGCAGGATTGACTGAAGCACCAATTTGCAAGCACCTAATTTCAAGAGATGATGGAAATCTATTGAAACAGTATTTCCTCACAAGAATCTCAAATATTTGCTTCTATACTTCCAACTCTTATGCATTTTTGTGCTAGTTGCCAAACTGAGTAAAAGTAGAGCGTTTTGGTCTGCTAGGAAAAGATTCAAAGATGTTCTGGCCTGCAACAGTCAACATAACTAATGAGACTATTTAGTTAAAAGTTGTTGCCAGTAGAACCATGAAGGGAGGAAATCAACATAGTGTATCTGACAGAAACATCTGCAAACAGCAATAAGTAGCTGCATATGAATACTGAAAATATTAATCAGCACTACAAACCTATTTTCAAGTTTCTTGAGCAATGTTTCATTAAAGATGATGCAATTTGTAATCAATAGCTTCAAACACCTATAAAGGATAATGAATGGATGGGTTATTTTATTTTGACTGCAGAAAACACAGCAAAGTTTAGAACAAACATTCACATTTGTGCAGCTTTTTTTTAGTTTAGTCCCATCAAAAAAACTTCATTCTAAACCAGTGAAATTTATTATTGTAGCAGGATAATATGTTGTACAAACAGAAAAACAGCATCAGATTTAACTTAAGTTTAAAATTACTCCCATAATTTTCTGAGAACCATACATGTCACAATAGCCCTAACTTAGTAACTAAAAATTGGATGCAAAGCTGCCTGAAAAACAATTTCCCATGAGTACTCAGATATCCCCTCTCAATCAGGAAGAATGTGTACGTCAAAGTTCAAGAATTAGTACCTTCATCTGTACTAACTGTGGTTTTAGAGAAGCAATTCTAAGCTACAATGGGATTGAAAGCATTTTCCAGGATGAAGTTACAATTCAAGATGATTTTGATAAGTGGTAGAAGTGGTTTGAAAATAGGATGCAGTTATATAAGTATAGCTGCAAAGCAGGAACCTACAACTGTACAATTATAAGATGGGAACAACTGAGTAGGCAGCAGTTCTGCAGAGAAAGATATGGAGCTACAGTGAATCACAGACTGAATGAGTCAACAGTTCTAGGTTGATGCAAAAGTGACAAACATCATATTCTAGTGAATAAATGAGAGCATTGCAGGTTGCAAAGATCAAGTAATATTTCAAATCCAGCCTGTACTGAAAAAGGTTTAGCTTGCCCATTAGATCTAGATTTAAGTAGAGAATTCATAAAAAACGTACTACAGAAAATATACAGGTAAAAAAACAATCAAGCAAAAAATAACAAACAAATCCGAAACACCCAAAAAGAGTACCAAAAAAATTGACTTACAAAAATGAAGTTGAAAAAAAAAAACCTGCTTTGTCTAAACAGCGGAACAAAGAGGAGACACTTTTATTACATGAAAGTGGCTACAAACAGGTAAGGTGCTCACCTGGGAATAGGATATAACCACCAGCAATGGGATAACTAATCATTTACAGTGCAGCAAAAGACATCAATATTATCATGCTGCTCTAACATCTCGAGGTAAATAAGGATTCAAATTGTCTAGCAGCATACTGAGGAATCCCTGTAATTAGAGATTTTCAAAAAACAGGATAAACAAACATCTGTCAGGAATGATGTATATTTAGCTCTGCATGTCTTTAGGATGGTGGATGGATAACAAGCTTTCCAGCCATGTTTTGAGAAGACAAAAACTTCACAATATAAAACAATGAAATCTACATCTGTTGTTTTAGCAATACAAAGGACAGAGTAACACAACATCAGGACCTTTTTAAAATTATTCCTATGAATTAAGTCCCATTATACTTTCAAGCTGAAGTATATAATATCAGTACAGTTCAATAACCTCTTTGAAAAGCAGTTTTTCCATGCTGAAATGGTTAACTCCCAGCACTGGAAGTTAATGCTGCAATTTAGTGTTTGCAGATTTGATTTCTAAGGTCAAACATTCCAACTTTCATGCTTGCAGCAAAACATGAAGGCACAAAATCCTACACTTCCTCTACACTTCAATATGAATGTTGTCTTCAATAGATATTTCTTAAAAAAAAAAAAACAAAACACCACACATAACTAATCATACAGGATGCCTTCGATAACTGTTAGTATACCATTACGCTCCTAAGAGACCTTATTAATAAGGCAAATTATTTTGACTTGCCTGTGCTGTAGGCCAGAATCTACCCTTGCAGCTTTACTGAGGACAACAACAACATGCAATTGGTGTCCCAATTCTTGGACACAGAGACCTCAATTAAACACAAAGTCACTATAAAATGCTAACGAACAGTACTTATATAAATATCTTTTTTGTTTTCCCTAGAAAAAATTCTCTTCACAGCACCTAACAAAGCTGTAACCACAATCTTGATTGTATTAAAATTTGCTTTAAAGAATGTGAAATATGTCCACTGAAAAATGGGCCCACTTGGTATACAGATTTGATATGTAACATTTGTTTTTTCCAGTGAATACATGATTGCAACAACTCGGACATTTCATTAATCAAAATGAATGGTATTAATTTATTTCTAAGAGGGTAGGGAAAAAAATCCTTCACTTCCCCAGCCCACTTAAGGAATTCCAACATTTCAGGGATAAAAAAAAGAAATAAAATGCAGCACCCATAAGCACACTAACTGCCCTATTTCCTCTGTACAAATGTAAATCACAATAAGGGTAAGACATGACTGAGGTTGTGATCTACTCCAAAGAACTAAAATAACCTAACAACCCAAGCTTCCTTCTTAGAAAAAGTGAAGGTCAGTTCTTCTATTTTGCTTCAAGTAGAAAAGCAGCATTTGTATTGCAGACATGCAGGTCTTGTATACTGTTTTTCCTGACTTCAGCCACGAAGTCTTCTTTGAGGCTACTACTGATACTAACATAGTGGAAGAAATGTGAGATCAGAAACACTACAATTGTGTATGTTTACCCCTCTTCCTACAATCACATTATGGCAGTATTTGGAGGGCAGATGGAGCTATTATCTCCTCTAATCATGTTTCATTTGCAAATCTCAGAACCACCATAGTAATGAAGAGAAAGACTAATGGAATTTGTTTTGGATCATGCTTTCTATGGAAAGTAGGAATAAAGTACTCTGCAAGTTGCTTTACACACCCAACAGAAACTCAACCAATACAAACCAGCATATTTCAACCACAGGCTGAGAATTTGTAAGACTCCAACAGAAAACACTCTCCAGGTTAGAATGCTAGGTTATATAATGGCTTAAGAACTGTACACCCAGAATCCCATGAGTAGAGTCTATAGAACCAAGCTACCTAAAAAGATAACAATCCCTGAAAATGCTGAATCAAGGTCTTCCAAGAATTCTCACTACTACAATTTTATCTGTCTACATAGCTAACAAAAACACACATAACAATATTATACACTTGCCCACATTTCACAAAAGTAAACAGAGTTGATTGACAAATTTTTATATGCAAACAGTATTTTGATCCTTTTCTTCTTTCTCAAGTGACAAACATTATTTCCATAGCTACTGACCTTACTGAAATTTCACTAAGTTCAACCACTTAGAAAGCAGCTTTTGGGAAGAATCCTAGAAAAAGGAACCTTTTCCTTTTACGCTATAAAGACCATGGGTAAAAATATTGACTGTTACTTTGTAATTCAATTTCAATGCAAAATCCTATTTTTAACCTGTAAAGCATAAAGCGATATACATCAAGTGATATACTACAGCTATATTAAAACAAAAGCAAGAAACAAACAAAAACCACAGACAAAATAAAGCAAAAAAAAAAAAAACATGAAACAGACAAAAAAACCAAAACAAAGCCACAGCTTGGTAAGTTTTCAAAATGCTTCCGTAAGATGATTTTGGTAAGTCTGGTGTATTCTTCAAGGCCCAACAACATTTCAGGCATAGAATAATAGGTCTGGTATTCCTCAAGGCCCAGGTTTTCAAAGACAGTGCAGTGATGCCTTTCAGAGGCATTGTAATCAATTCCATTTAAGCTTGCAGACAGGGAGAGCCTTCTGTATTGTGCAGGCCAAAACCTGGCATTAAACGTTCTTTTTTCATGAAACCCTTCTTACTGCTTAACCACTCAAATAGCTACAAGCTACTGCCACACATGTCAAAACAGCGCGCTTCTATTTCTACTGCTAGCCCCCAATTCACCTCCTAAAACAACATCAGGAAAATCACGGAGACAACAGACAAACACGGATTACATGGCTGCTTAGAGCTTTTTTGCATTCTGGAAGTGTGACCTGGGGAATAAATAAAACACCATTTATAGAGTTCGAGTCCTCAAATAAAATTGCAGTAACTCGATACGCAAAAATCACTTGCCAACAGAAACCGTGCTTTTCCAAAAAGACTACAGGTAATTAAAACACACACACAAAAAAAGAGCAAAATCAAAAGCACACACACAAAAAAACCAAACCAAAAGGTGTAAAGGAAATTAAAGATGAGGGAATAGACCAAAGCGATTTTCCTATGCATCTCCTACCCCCCTTTCCCAGCTCCCCGGGGAAAGACTCGCACGTCCTCAGGAGTGAAGCAACCAAGCAGGAATCAGCATCAAAGAAAGGAGAGAAGAAGAAGACGCCACCTACCTGTCCCAAAGGCTTTGGCCACTAGCCAGGCGAGATTACAGGCGATTTTCGCTCGAGAGAAATCATAATGGTCAAAAGGTTTGATGGCAGGAACAATGAAAGTCTTCCTCATCTCCTTGGCGTCTACGGCATCCCCCATCTTCTCACAGGACCCCTGACAATCGGGAACTTACATGGTTCTTCCTCCTCCTCCCGCGGCCGGGAGAGACGTCTGTAAATACGCCGACAGCAGCTGAGGGCAGCGCTGAACCCAGCTGTCCGTAAAGGGCTAACACCGCCTCCCGCCTTCCTCCGCACTGGAATGTAGCAGAGCCCGAGTGTCCTCTTCTTCTTCTTCCTCCTCGCTCTTTGTCTCAATTCACTCACGCCGCCCCCCACCCTCCGAACAATTGGCCCCGGCCCCCCCTTCCCTGGGGAGACCCTCCGGCCAGGGCTAGGCTCCCCGAGGCCACCGCCAGCCCCTCGGCGCAGGCCGGGAGCCGCTAGCAAGGCCCCCGCAGCAGGCCGTGATACGGCCCAACCCGGCCCCGGCAGAGGCGCCGAGATGTCAAAACGCCGGGGACCAGCCCCAAAACGCTGCGCAGCTCTCCGCGCCACGCCTTATCAGCGCCCTGCAGCGCACAGGGAGCAGTGCCGGCTGCCCTACCGCTGCCCTGCGCCCGTGGCTGCCCCGCCGCCCCTCAGCGAGGGGACGCGCTCCCCTCAGCCGCCGCCGCTGCGGTTCTCCACCCGTGGCTGCCGCACTGGATGGGCGAGAGGCGGCTGCGCACGCGCTAACGCCGCGGCCGCCGCCACCGCCGCCTCCCAGTTCGGGCGCCAGAGGCAGGGGCGGAGCGGGCCGCCCTCAGCCGCCCGGCAGTCACATGGCGGCCCTACCGCACCGGGGGGCTCTCGGCGCAGGGCCGGGTGTTGGCTTCGGGCGAGTTGGGTATTGCCTCAGGTCTGGGGGAGCTCGGGCAGGCTGAGCTCAGCAGGAGAGACCGGCGGAGCGTTTCCCGCCGGTAAGGGGGTGCTCGGCTGTGGGGAGAAGGGCGGTGTCCCTCGGGCTCTGGGCCCGCCCGCTGCCGGCGTCGCCGCTTCCCACAGCGGGGCCGGGCGGGCCTTCCTGCGCGCGGCCGTTGGTGCTGCTCTGTGGGAAAGCCGGGACGAGCCCCAGCGCTGGGTACGAGCGGGACTGAGGAATCGCGGCCGCCCGTGTGGGGTGGGCCGGGCCGCGCTGGCGGCTTGTCGTCCCTTTCGGTGAATTGGTACCTCCTCTTTTAAATTGCGTCTATATATAACTTCTCGAATGCTCGGGTAGAAGAATGACAGAGCCTTGAAATGGTTCAAGGCCTGCTCACCTAATAACTGTAATAACAGGCAGTGGTAACAATTTGCCCTAGAGACCATCTGCTGCCTCACTCACCTGTACCTGGGCTGGTTTTGGAAATGTGTAAAATCACTTTAACAGCGGCCTGTGTGGAAAGAAGTATTAGTCACAGTAGGAACTAGTACCTGAGTGATTAATGACTTGCATCTGTTGGGATGAGTTAGTTTGGAGGTGCGGGTCTGTGGGTGTGGAAGTCTTGGTGGCAGCCTCATGGTGGTGACCCTGATGGGGAGGCCCTTCCTCTGCTCTGCATGGTCACTGTGTAACTGGGTGACTGGCAGTGCCAGGGGGTAGTAAATTTGTGCTTTTTGGCAACAAATAGTTATTAGGTTGGTGTCTTGTGCCCTCCTTCCCTGCCAGCCTGGGTGCTCCAGTAAGCTGTGTGGTGACACAGTTAAGGAAGCTGATCTGGACCTATGTCTTGGGTCCCTGAAGGATCACTTCTGACTGACATCAGTACAGCTAACCTGCCTTTATGGTGGGCTTTTTGTTGATTCCCCTCCCTGTCTTTTGATAAATTAGTGAGTGCCTTCCCAAACTGTTGCAGTCCGAGGTGGGCTGGATTTGGGTTTGCTTTATGTTGGGTTTGGGTTTTTTTCCAGCCCCACTGAGCCTGGAAAAAGAATATTTAGTCACAGTCTTAGCATTATGCTGTAAGGTTTCAAGTAATACTTTATCCAGAATTATTTCTTTGTGTTTAAAGTGGACTGTGAATTGACCTGGACAGAGATTTTCCACTGCTACAAGGCTATGTATGCTTCTAGCACTTCATGTTCACAATCATACAAATACCGTGATGATGAAGTCATAGTGTACTTTACAGTTTTACTGACATTAATCTATATTTACTAAGAGTGAGAAAATTAAGGGGTTATGGAGGTCAGCATTTGAAGAGATTATTGCTGAGTATTTCCGCATGTGCTCTCTGGGATGGAATTCCCAAACTGTCATGCATACCTCTCATAAGTGGTACATAGTTAGTTACAAAACTAGGAGCTGCTGCTGGCAGTATTCAGCAAATGGGAGGGGAGGAGAAAAGTTTAGGAATCCTTGCTTTAGCATGCTTACGACTGACATTCCCAGATCCTCTGCAGCAGAAATGGGAATAATAATACCAAATTACCATACAGGTGTGACTTGAGAAAATGTTCTGTCTTCAGGAGGAGCATATGCGTAGTTTTCAACAACTAAAGTAAAACCTACATTTGCACATTTTCCTCAATTATTCTTTATATAGTCTTTTGACGTGAGTTATATTAGGCATTAATTTCTTTTTTTTTTTTTTTTTACAGTTGCCACTAGAACACGTTTAATTCTTTCTGTATATTTAACATCAGATACTTGGAGCTCTTATGCTTTAAAACCACACATGATTAGAGCTAGAAAAAAAAAAAGTCCCAGATTCCAACTCATTTATTTCTTGTATGGTGAACGAAATACCAAAAAATTAGATCATCTTGCAGGACAGCATGTTTAGGAAGACAATAAGGTGGTCATTTAAGTATTATGGATATAGGATCCTTTTACCTTTAGGGCAAAAGACTACAAACTAGTGCCTATGAAATAATATGAAGCTTTCAGAAACAGCTTTCTTACAGAAATGTGTCATAATCCAAATAAGAAGCCATTGGATATATTTAATATACTCCTGTTTTTATCATCTGTTCCTATGCACTTGCAAAACATCACATATACAACTGCACTGTACCAGACACTGAGACTAGTGACACTGCCCTGAAGCAAATACAGATGTGTCCTGAATTCTTCCAATCACAAGTGCCTTGTTACTTTACAAGTGAATATTGTTTTAGGGAATGCATCTCAAAAATAGCAATAGATACAACTATGGGTAGGTACCTCAAGCATTGCTATCAGTCTGATTTAAAATGCAGAAATTCTTGTGAGTGCAGAGCCTTTGTGCCAATGAAACCTGTTCAGTCACAGAACAAAATCTAAAGAAGCTGCGTTGTGGTAACTGCAATCAAAGTGGGATTGTTTAATTTGTTCAGTGCTCTTAGAAGTGAATGTATGAATGTGAAATCAAATATGTGTGAGTGAAAAAGAAGACATCACCATCAGTTGCTGGAATTCTTGTGCTAGATCTTCTGCTTCTGCAGACATGCTAAAATGCAGTGTTGCTAATTGCATTGTCAAAGATACCAGCAGTCATATTTTAAATAGTGATAACCTCTTCTGTATGCAGTCTTTCTGCAGTGAAGAAGTTCATTCCAAGTGGAAAGACAAAATTGTTACAGATTAAAACAAACAACTCACACATACATTTTTTTTTTACCTTATTTCTCCCTCCCTCTACCCCAAATTAGAAACCCATTTGACTAGTTTTATCCTGTAATTACATCATAAACCTGATTCTTCATTGTCATGTGTCTAGCCATTTACACAGTGGGTGTACCAAGCCTGTAGTCAGTGTGGGCAACAAGTATGACTGTGAAGCTATGAATAATAGTGTGGATGGCAGTTGTTACTAATAGTTGTAACCTTGGGAGGTAGTTTTTTGTTTGGTTTGGGTTTGATTTTTTTTCTATTTCTTTTCAGATTTACTTGACTTCCAAAGAGGTCATGTAGAGAAGATGCCCTTAGACTAAATTCAGGCTAGTTCCTAGATTACAGTGATCATTCAAACTGGAATAATATTTCATGCATAACTTTGTCCTTCACAACAGTTGATGATAAAGGTAAAATGTTTGAAATTTGGAATGCCATTACTGGGTTTGCTGTCACACTATCTGTAGCCAGACTTGGCATTAGTGAACAATTTATCATGCTACCTACAAAAGGTAGTAAAACATTCCCCTTTCAGTTGGTTGTATTAGGGCAAATCCACAAACAGCAGTTAACAAGTATTCTGCTATGTAATGCTTCAGTCTTGGTGGTGAAAAAAGACCATGAATAACACTGTAGGGATGATTATCTTTAATTGATGCTATCAAATTTGCCTATTTAAGATGATCCCATCTATTTGCCTTAGCCTAGAATGTATCAGTCATGGTAGACTTGGTGGTGACTGATGAGAGGGATGTGTCCTGTGGCCAGTAACCTCTGGCAAAGAGGCAGCATGCACAGCTTGATGTGGTACTGTCAGTCAGTCAACAAACAGACCTAGAAGCAGTCATGTCCCAGTGTGATCCTTCATAAATGTGCTTTAGCAGGTTTGGTTTTGGGTATGTGAGGTTGAACAGGTAATCTGTAAATGATTCTGTAAGGCTATTATAGCATAGGATGACTTATGAACTTGAACTACTGATATTCCATTCTCTTAAACTTATGAGTAATGGTGAAAACAGTAGAACTGTAAAAGTGAAGAAATTATTTTCTAAAATATTTATTATCAAGTGAGTCTCTGAATTATTAAACTTTTTTGGCATTATTACTGAAATGCATGTACGTAGTTTTTGAAAGTTAGGAGTTTTCTCAGTGCATGATTTTGGAGGGGAGTATGTTCTTCCCGTTGCAGGACGATAACAGAAGTACAAGAATAGTTACATAATTCTTGTCTTTCGAATTCTTCAATTAATTTGTAACCAGAAAGTGCTGAGGCATTTAAAAGTGAAGAAAACAGCTTATGAACGTTACAGATTCCAGTAGAGTCATGTGTTAGAGGGAAAATAAAGCTTTGTGTGACAGTTTAATTGGATTGCCTGTGATTTTTTTTTTCTTTTATACAGATAAAAAATGGGAAACAGTGGAGTAATAGCTGCTTCAGCTCATTTACTACTGAAATCTGGACAACCAGAAAGCTGCCCAGTGAGAATTAAACGTGGTACCTAAGTCACTTAATACTTGTATGGTATGGGTTTCATTTCCTGAACTTGGCTTTGACCTAATGTAGCTCTGTGAAGAGGGGAGAAGAATTTCCATCTTCCTCCTGTTGATTCCACTGCGTCTAACCAAGCAACAGATCTGTCCCTTTCCTGTGATCTGTGAGAGGCAGTGTCTTTCATCTCATCTGACACTCATGGCTTGTTTGTCTTTTTCTCTGATCACTTGGGCATCATCTTTTCTGAGGATAAATTTATATTTAATTTTTTTAACCTGTCTTTCACACTGGTTGCTCTCATGTTCTGCCCATCTTCTGGAATTGCACTTGTGCGAGGGGGTTTTAAGATTACTTTTCTTCCCAACTATGCTGTGCAACGCTCACTAATTCCACTCCTTTCTCCTTGACATTCCACTGTTGCCGGGTTCTCTGTGAAGAGCATGAATACCCTGATATAACTGATATTTTCTATTATAAACTTTAAAACATGTGGAATAGATCTTAGCCTCTTTCATTAGGTGAAATCTGTGTACTGTCTCTTTCATGGCCACTTGGTGCCTCACATGTTTTCTAATGAAAATCCTTAATATCATTTTATGAACATAGCCTTTAAATACTAGAGCTGTGAAATAAATGTCTGGGGAGAAACTTACATGCAAAAGACCACTTCAAACATCAACAACAACAACAAATGTAGTCTTCTTACCATTATGGTAGCTGTTATGGAGGATAATGCTTTATTTGCACCTCAGTTCAGAGGATAATGGGCATGACTCTAGTTTTCCAATTTGACATTCAGGTCTAAGAATAAATCAACAAGAGTTAGTGAAAAAGTCTGAATGAGAGTGAATACTAAATAGTGCACTTTTTTCTGTTTAACTGTACTCCATTGAAGTGACTGGCTGGGTTTTTTTTTAATTCTGCTTCTACACGTGAAGAAATATCTGAGTTGTTCATAAAAGCTCATTTGTTTTGAGCATATGCATGATTTGTTAGTGGCGCATGAATAGACTTCAGTTCCCCATCTTTTGGCCCTGCTTTCAGTTTCCACTGAAACCTGCGTGTGTCTGAATGAGAATAGCACTAAATAGGAGAGAATTCTGTGTTCAAACAGTAACATTCTGGTGTCATTTAATGGCAATAAAATTGTTGTTTGCAAGGGCTGGTTGTTAAGATGGCTGAGGAGAGGAAAACAATGGAATAACATAGGAGATTATCTGATGAAGTTTTGGGCTTTTTTTTTCGTATATATCTTCTTTGAAACTTCATGATCCAATTTTTCACTGATTTATTTTTGATTGGTTTTTGTTTCTTCTTTTGGCAGTTTCCCTTAACTTAAAATTATTAAATTAAATTAATTAAAATTGCATGTTATGGATGAATTTTTGGGGACTACTTTAGGGAGCAGGTATAAATAGCTGGTACACTGTTCAAAATGTGTCTATGGAAAGTGTGTAGCAAAGATGCTATTGTAACCATTTATACAAAGTAACCCTTTATGGCTTCGGAGTTTTTGATTATGCTTGCATGGTAAGATCATCAGGATCTGAGTACATAGAACTGTTACATTTAATTATTTTTTTGGCATAACTTTTTTTTTTATAATATTTTCTGAGTAGCTTTATAAGTTATATGCTGTAGAGTTCATTTGGAAGCATGTACAATATACAAAAATGTATGGGATGTCTAAGCCTCATGTAGAGCATTTGATTTAAATATCAGTATTTCAACATATATTAGAAACATTGGAAAGAGCAATTATTTTAATAATTGCCTTAAAATAAATGTGTCTATATATATATTTAGTAATAAAAACTTGGCTTTGACAAGGATTTTTTTAAAGCTTTAGGTTAATCATATGTGTAATTCCCATTTGAAATCTCGAGCGCTACAGACATGATTGAATTTAAGTGTGTATGTAAATGTGTTTCTGGATTAAGGGTGACATGCAAAATATTTGTATTTGAAGAAAAAATCTGCATGATTTCTTTCTTCTAGAAAGTCTCAAAAGATAAATTACATACAAAAGTTTTATATCTCTGGTTATTCTGTCTTCATATGGTGTTCTTGCTATATAATATACATGGCTCTGCTAAAGCATAGGTTGTTATGTCAGCAGTCTCACTTGGGTGGGGAGAAGTCATGGTCCTACTTGTTAGCAATAGAAGTGTCCATCATCATCATGGGTGTCAGAAAGAGAACCCTTTGTATTAGCCAGTGTAGTTGGATACGGATGAAGGAAGGGGACAAGCAGGCTGAAACTTGTTGTTCAGGGAATGTTTGTGTCCTTGTGATGGCCGCTGCTCTGGAATCAGTCTGGCACAGGCAAAGTGCATGGGAGAATCCCACTTCTGCACAGTGCTTCATAATCCCCTGTAGTCCAGGGTCTGTTCTAACAGCCACAGTACAGTCCTTACAGATGATAATTTGCTAAATGAGGGAAGAATTAGCGAGGGGAAGAGTTTGTTAGCAGGCACTGTTTCCCTTTGATCTGGCAAGTCTCTGTGTCAAACTCTTTCCTCCTTTTCTATTTGTTCTTAACAGAAAGGAAGCAATTGCCTGATTGGAGAATGTAGCAGAACAGAACAGATTTTGTTGATGAGGGTACAGTTTGTTCAGCTGAGTATTTTGCTATGCATAGGGTAACTGTTGAAATTGGATACTTGAGGTCTTTGCCCCAGCTGATGATATGTTCTTGAAAGAGTGGGAAAAGCAGTAAGCCCTGATGAGAAGAGATGGGAAACAAGTGGATTGAAGGTAGAGGGCATACTGCCATGTTTCTTCTCTTTTACACTGTCTTAAGTTATATTGTACTGGTATAATTGGGAATACTATTTGACTTCTGTGAGGGAAGAGATGAGCTGGAGGCAGACTATTTCATTAGAAGCAGATGACAAAGTAAGAATAATAAATGCTATTTATGTTGTAATAAGTCATAGAAATTCTAGTCAGAACCCAGGATATCATGGTAGAAATGCAGAACAAAGCAATGACCCATTTTAGTTCATAGTCAAAATGAAAAAGTTTTAGATATTGTATGACCAGGCAAGCAATAACAAAAAAGGCTTTGGTATTATTACATTGCTCTTGATTTCATTATTTAAGAGAGCCCTGTCCCACGGAAACATCCTCGCTGCTGCTAGGGAGCAGGTTTCCTGTGTATCAACAGAAGATTAAGAGCCATCTGCATGGAGATGTTCTGTGTCTGTGCTTCTGCTGGCTCTTTAATCATTAAAGGAAGACATGTCATGCTTCCCAGGGCTGACACCCTCTTGTAACCACTGACTGCCTTTGTGGCTTCTTCCAGATCAGACAGCGTCAGTAATGTAGGAGTCTTTTCTCTACCTTGTCTTTTTGCTCCATGTTCCACTGATCTGGTAGGAGCTCTTTGTTCTTACGTGTCTGTTGTCTGGCTAGCCATGTTATTTCTTTGTTCAGGTTATATAGTGCAGTGGTACTCTATTTTTCAAGTATTTACATCGGTAATGTCAAGGGGAGCTGTTTCCCTGCAGCTTTACTTTACTCTGGAGCTGAGCAGAATGAGAATCTGAGTATGATGACTTACTTAAGTTCATTAAAACTTCTAAAGAATGCTAAAGTCCTTATATACTTAGCATGTTTGGCTGAATTACAAATCTTCTCAGAGGATCTGTTGTTTCATAGGGTTACTTGTTTATTATTTGTGTTGAACTGTAAGGTAGGTAGAGATATTTGGGGGGATAATGTGCTCTAGATAAATTTTCCTGAGGGAAAACTCAAGTTAGTCAAGAAAATGAGCAGAAACACTTCTAAGCTACTCTGTCTCATGGTATTTGCTGGCCCTATTCCTTTGAAGTGGTCTCACTAGATGCATTCAGAAAATTTTTATAATTTTTTGATTGTCTCTCTGAGTTTCGAATTGCTGGGATGCTTCTTCCTTTTAGGTATAAACCTAGGCCACTAACCACGTTTTTGCAACTCAGGCAACTGTCATAGCCTTCTTGCTTCTTGACACTTAGCTATTGCTTGAAAGGAAGCTTCTTTAGCTTGGGCTACAATCTATGTTGTGCCTGAAATCTAATTTCTATGTATCTTGCTGATTGCCACAGGGAACAATATTGCTTTGGGAAGGAATTGAACAAAATTACCTTGTCCTAATGGGTCATGTGCAAGAAAAGAAAATGGGAACACTGAAACTGGACTTTTGAGTAGCTCAAAGCTTTGAAGCATTTGGTTAAAAACAAAATAAAAACAACCTGACAAAATTGAACATGGAAATTCTAGGATTACGTTTTGTAACAATGGTGTGTTAGCCAGTTTTTTCACAGCGTGGCCTTATACCAAAGTCAGCTGAATTGTATTAAGAATTAGTACAGATTTAATCCACTGAATTCTTTAGCAGATAGAATCCCATGAGTGCTTCATATGTGTTTCATACAGTCTTCCTTAAAAAGAAAATACATGTCAGTGGAGATTTGACCATATACACACAAGTCTGCTTTCACACTGCAATTCTTCAGACTTATTTAATACGAAGGGGTTAGAAAACATATAATGATCTGGAGTGCAAGCTTGCTAGCCAGAGTGGTTTTTTTTTCCATAAAGCAACTAAAAAATATATGAAGTGCTATTTTTGTTAATGTTAACTCTAAATTTAATGTATTATTAATAAAATGTATTTTAAAACTTGTAACCTGAATTCTTTTGAACTGGTCATTATCATGCTGGAGGTTTTCCAGCCAAGTTACAAATCCCAGAAAAATAAGGTTTGCATGGAAAGTTCTTGGCAGATCTCTCTTGGAACAGCACAAACAAAATGCTTAACAAGGATGCATTCATTATTTCTGTCTTGTTACCCTCTGATATTGCAGTCACCAGCTGTAAGGTTACTGGCATCTTTGAATCTTTCTAATAGGAAGCATAGGGAGCAGTCATTCAAGGCTGGTAGCTAGAGATATGTTGCAGTTTTGAGGCCTGCTTTCTTTTTTAATAGGTACTGTGTTTTATCAAGCTGAGCTAATGCATTTTCTGCCTGTTCTCACAGCAGACAGTTAAGGAAACTAACTGAATTTCAGCAGCACAAATCTGCTGGTTTAACTTTAGTTGTCTGTGATCCTGAAGTGTGCAATTAAACCACACATGGGCAATGTTACCATGTCATGAGAAGTGGAGGTTTGTCTGCTTAGTATTTGTAACAACTAATTGATAAATTCTGCAAGTGATTAACAGAAGCAGAAGCTCAAGAGAGAGTTAAAGGATTTATGTTTTTTTAACACTGTGGTGTATTTTCATCTCTTTTGATTATCTTGAATATGGTGGACTCATATAATTAGTGTTTATTAGTATTTTTACTTATTCAGTGCTTTGAAGTCCTCAGTTTTATCACACCTTGACTGTATTTGCTGGTGTCTCTAGCTTAAAAGAGAAAACAAAGCATTTTCTCTCTTATGCCATAAAGCTTAGTTACACATACCAGGTTTTAAATTAAGACAAAAGTACTTTAATTTTATATTTTCATATTTAATAGTATACTACCTTGCACAGCTTTATAAGAACATTTATGAGAAAAAAATCCATAGTGTATCCAGTGTGTGGTACAGTGCCATCCTCTGAATGATCAGAAAAGCAAAGCAATGTTCTGAGAATATCTCTCCATCTCATTTTAGGTAGTTGGGAGTTCGGCTGGACTTACGTGAGTGTTTTGAGTGGCAGCTGTTTCCAGACAAGTAATTTTTGCTTCTTAGGTTAGGACTTGAAGGGGTGTTTTTAAAATTGACATGCTGGTACCAGCAAGGGCTGATTTAGCTGGAATTGAACTAGGAACTCAGTCAGTTTGCCTGAACCAGGTTTCTTAGAAGTACATAAATAAAAAAGCTACCTCAGGAACCTGTAAGAAGTTAGACATGGTAAGTACTGAGAGGTAGATATTTTGGTTTAAGGTAAGGTCAGTTTTAGGTTTACAGACTTGATCTCCTCCTTATTTACAAAATCTGTCTTCTGACTGATCTATGAGATTTTGGTATTCCAAGATTGAGATATGCCTCAAAGTAATTTACTTCCTCACAGACTAGGGACTTTATGCCAGAAGATAGGTATAAATAATACTGAGACCTGATTTTTGGTCCTGTTATTTGTCATTCTTTAATCTGTGCTTTTTTATCTCTGTTGGATGACTGTTAGGGAGAATTTGCCTGGAAGGACAGTGCATCTTTGCCATGAGTGAATATCCAAGTGAGAGGATGAATTTACTTTAAATATATGATCAGATTAGTGCTAATTCTTTTCATTGATGGACCAAGGAACATAAATTAGCAAATGGAATTACTTGAATTTTAAGGTATGTTTTCACTTAAAGATTACATAGGTGTTTCAACTCCTTAAAATTTGCATGGTATAGTGGTTCTGTAATGACTTAATATGGCAAGTTTACCTATATCAAATGCATTTTTAAAAAATCCTATTTTTAAAAAGTCCTATTACTTAGGAGCCTACTTTAGTTCATTTTTACAAATAAAATGTATAGAAACTTATTTGCTAAAGCATTAAAGGAGTAGAACAGTACTTGAAACGATCATTAAATGACACCAAATCATTTCTGAGGCTAACAGTACAATGTCATGCAAACCATTTGTCCAGTATGTAATCGTTCTTCAATTGCAAGTTTCAGCATGATAACTTTCTGATCATAGGTTTTACCCTGAGTTAGGTGTTGTCCATACTAGTGCAACCACCATAAACTCTGTATTATATATTACAACTAATGAGACAGAGACATAGTCATGCTAAGACCAAATCCAGATTGCTTCTTTAGCACTACTTTATTTTCAAGAGCTAATGAAAACTGAAGCCTGCCAGGTGATAGGAAGAACTTTGGGCTGTTGGAAATAACTATGCATTGTTTAGTAGGGAAGAACTGGCAGGAGACTTTAGCCCTGCTTTTCCAGCTTCCCAGGTTTATGAGTTTTAGAGTTCATGAAAAGAAAATTGAAGGGGGAGGAAGAACATTAATCGTAGCAAATATTAACCATCTTTTCACTCATTCTTTTCTATGCATAATAGAAGTAACCAGGGAAGAAATTAATCTAAGGAAGGAAGAGTGAAATTGATGCGCCTAGTTTACAGAGAAGAAAAAGTAAAAAACATTTTGCCTTTTGACATGAAAGCCATCTGCTATACTTTACTGTCAAAAAAGGTCATGAACAAATGGCCTACCTGGTGACCAGTTACTTGTATTGCATCACAATCCTTTAGGAAAAGATTTTAGCTGAAGATGTAAGTTTTATTTTTGTAAACTAATTCACAATTCTTCTATCCTCTATTTTGCTTAGCAGTCATGTGTCCTGGGTTGTAACGGACATCATGTACAATGTCTTTATAGCATGTGACAGAGATCTGTGCTTGTGAAATTGATGTCAAGTATGCCAAAGGTCTGCTAAACTAATACTGGAGACCTGCAATATGAGTCAGTGGAAGAAAATATCCACAAGATGTATTTTTTTAAATTAAACTATTAAGACTGTATTCGAATGCTCTGTACACAGGGAGTGACGTTTAAGAAATTTAAAAATCTATTGAACTAGAGCCCAACAACAACAGTCACTTAGAGCAGTGCTGAAGGCTGACATAAACAAGGCCTTTTGAGACCTGAATGCTGTACAGCCACCAAGCCTGCTGCTAGCAGAAAGTACAGGCACTGGAAGGATCCTCTGTTTTCTAACAGCTGCCAGTAGCTTCCAAAGGCAACAGTCATAGCTGGCAGTCTCTCAGTAGCGGGGACATCCTGAATTTGGCTTCTACTGTGGCAGCAGTGAGTTGGCTTTTTGTAGATACACTTACAGCCTTTCCATGTCCTTTAATAATGTTTGTGTGAGGGATTCAACTAGGCTAATTTAAGACTTCATGCAGAGACAAACAGGGACCAAATGTAATTTTAGGAAGTACTCGGGTTTAACCTAATGATTAGTATTGGCATAGATTTTAACAAGAGAACTGGTAAAAAATCTAGTTTCTAACAGATCTCTTGCATGTTTTCAAGACTCTTTATAGTACAGTACTTTCTGTTCTCAAACCTAGAAATGCTGGTAGGAGCTTCAGAGCTGGAGAGAAAAATTTATTATCCATTTACTCAAAAGGTTTATGTTGTAAATTTTTCCTTCAGTCTGTAGCATTAATGGATTATAACTCTGTGCTTCTTCCACCCTGTATTGCCGTGTACCAGAGCATAAACTGTTACATTTATAATTCTTGTTGATTAATTAGAAAGGTCTTAATCTCTTACTAAGCAATATGATTGGAAAGAGAGTTTATTGAGGAGGCAGGTGGTAATACACATTGAACACTGGTCATCTGGCAAGCTGGAACTTAATGATTCCTGATGTCTTCTGTGGATTTTCTTTTCTTCCTTTTCCATCCTTTTGTCAGGGATGATGGGGTAGGGGAGGAGGGGATATGGTTTAATTTCAGCAAGTGTGTGTTTTGGGAGTGTTATCTTGTTTTTGAAATAAATTCCAATCTTATATGCTGCCAAACAGCCTTATTAATTGGAACACAGATCTAAATGGCAAACTGGTAAGCAGCTTTTAAACGTAATGTTTTATGTCCTTTCAGAAAGAAAATTAGATTAACATGAAAGCAGAGATTTTTAATTCTTAATTCTGCACCTCTAATTAAATTATTTCAAGATTTATTTAATCCTGTTAATCTACACCTGAACTCTCTAAGAATCTAGGTTCTGGTTTACTGCTTACTGAACTCCCTGGAAATTTGTGATTGTCTTTGCAATCTTTTGATCAAATATTTGTTCTGTAAGTCTCAGAGACTTTACAGAAATTTTTAAGTTGGTTTAAATGATTCTTGTACATCAAAGTCAGTCTTTTTAATTGGAAAAAGCTACTCTATGTCTTCTACAAAGAAGCTGGTAATTGTATTTGCTGTATTTTTTACAATTGTGCTAAGGCTATAGAGATATTAAATCAGAGATTCCATTGATTCTCAAAGTAAATGTTATGCACAGTGTTTGAGCATTTAATCACATTCATTAAGTATGTTCATAATTATTTCATTATCTGTCCTATGCAGTTATTTAGGGAACTAGTGGCATTAAATGCCAGAGCTTCAGGGCAGGGCTGCTGGGTTTTTGGTTGGTTGCTTTGTTCTTTTTTTTTTTTTTAAGTGCTCAGTAATATGCTCTAAGAATGCTGATTTAAATAATTTTTTACTTCTAATTTTGCCACAGATTTCTTCAGAGAGTAACATTGACCAATATTTCCTCAGGATATGGCTCTTAAAACCAAGAGAATTCTCAGGAAGCCTGAAAATCTTAGTCTAAGACTTCTTTTACTGATTATTTACTTAGGAGCTGTTTGTTTTTTTGATTTTTGATTAAACAAAATGAGAAAAACTAGGCCTCATGTAGTAAGTATGCTCTGTGCAGTATCTGTACTAATCAGGACATTTTATATGAATATTAGCAGCATTGACTAGTTAATGGTTAGCCACCACTATTTGGTTTTAGATTATATGGATTTTTTCTTGTGTGGTTTCTTTAAAGCTGTGATTCAGAAACCAGTGGAGTCACTGACTCACCAATTCCTTCAATCAAAGAACTATTCATTAAGTATGGTTTGGGCTGGAGCTGCTGTTGACAACCTACCTACAGATCTGCAGAGTGGCTTCAAAATCCCAAAACATTAAAGAAGCAGAAAAATAGTCTGTTTCATAGCACCAGGTGGAGCGGACACAGACGCCAATCCCCAAGTAAACATGCTTTGACTCCCATGCCTTCTGAATGGAAAGACATTGCCCCTCCCTGTCACCCAAGCAGTGGATGTTTTCTTAACTCCAGTTATAAGGATTGTGACATGCTTTAAAAAAAATTAAAAAAATCAGGGAATACTTTTTATTCTTCATAAATGTCTTGCTCTGCATCCATTATGACATTAAAGAGCTGAGATTCATCACTTTAGATAATGATGCATAACATATATCTTGAGCTATTTAAAATAATTAATAGCATAAAGAAAAGCCAAAACTATTCCTCTTGATGAGAGACATTCTTTTGAGGGACTTTTTATTTTCAGATTCGTTGGCGTTGCCACTTGGGGAAATGATGCATTTGGTGCTGTGTGGACTCTTGAGTCCATTCACAGTGGTTTTGCATACACTGGGAGCTCACTTTAAGTGGAAATTTGGACATCACATGCGGCTATTCTGGCTACAAAGGAAACTTTAAATACAGTGTATTAAAATATTTTGGACACTTTCCCTTTGGGATGTATTTATCTGTTAATGAAATTTGTGTGGAACTTGAGAACAGATTCATGGAGAAGTGCCCACAGGTTGTGCTCTAGTACAGGTTTTAATTAATGTGGTCACTCTGGGAGGTACTGCTGTGGAGAGCCAAGGCATATGGTACAGTCAAGCAGCTCTTTGAAATGCTTGTGATACCATCTCTGAATTAGTATGCAGAATGCCTGTTTCTTATGGGGTTAGTGTGCCTGGGAGTAGAGGGATTTCAGTCTCCTGCTTTAATCCAATCTTGATTTATTGAATTATTTATTATTTCCAAGTGATGAAAAAGGTTGGTTCATGTTTCTAATGAATGGCTGTGAGATGTTACAGAGTGAAGTGCCTGTTTTTAAACTGAGGGCAGGAATCCAACGTGCCACATTTACTTCCTGTATAACTGATATAGAAACCATGAGTGAAAAGTTCTTTGTGATATAATTTAAAATAGACCAAAAAATAGAATACCTTAGTATTAGTAATTTGTACTTCAGTTGTTTTCATTATTTATTCTTAATTTTAATCTATAGTTACTGTCTTTGTTACTCTAATAGAAATTTGCTTAAAGATGAAATGAGTTGCTGTATATCTGTGTCATAAATATGTCAGTATGTACTTGTTTTTTTTGTACATGTGGGTTTGTGTGTGCATTGTTACATTTCTGTAGCTTCTGTTACTTATTTTAGAAGTTACTTTGAAGAAGCACATTAATTATATAAGGACTATACTTGAACAGGGGTTTCTAATGGCAGTGTGTGATAGGCAGCTGTTGTACTGGGACATATGCAGCACAAACAAGATGAGAAAACTGTAATTTCTTGGTGTTCTATCAAGTAAGTCAAATAATAATACAGATGCTACTTTTTGGGGGTTTCTTTTAACACAGCCTGGACACTTTAAGATTTTTCCATTATGACATCCCCGGATAAATTGGTCAGAATATGCAACAATGAATGTGCTATTGTCTGTGATTTTTAACAGGACTTAAACCCAACTTTATTCTACCAATCAGCTTGAACTAACTAGATTTTGTAAGGAAAAGTACCAAGAGAAAATCCTTATAGGACATCTGAGAGCATCTTGTCTGAGGACAGTTTGTATAGTCTGGTGAACTTTAAATGTACAACCCTTTAAGTTCAGAAATCGTACTAAAATGTCATTTGCCTCAGATCTGATTAGCAGCATCAAGAGCCGAGAAGATGGGAATTACATTCACAAAGACTACCTATTACTCTTACATAGTTCAGCATTCTAAAAAAGCTTGGGGAAGTGACTGGACTAGCATATTTATGCTTTGTTCCAAGAAAAAAAAATATTTAGTGAGCTCACAAAGCACAGTATCTGTTCCAGAAGAGATTTTGATACATGTATCCTGATTAAATTCTCCATGTAAATAAAGAATAACATACTACATGCAGTGGAAGCTTGCGCTCCTTTTCGGTTGTAAGTACTTATTATAAAGGATATTACAACTTTTACTGGAAGAAAGAATGAACTGTCAATTACTGTATAGGATTTATAAGCCACTCAAGGTACAGTAGATCTATTGTATCTGTTCCTCAGTCATCTCGTTTTTAGACTGACAAGTTTATGTAATTACGTTTTGGATGGAAGTCCTTTCATGCTTCTGAATACCTGTAAAGTTCTTTTCTAAAAATTCATTTCAATACCTATCCCTCAGACAAGGGAAATGAGTGATGGGGAAACACCAAATACAAGGTGCATTCCTATATGTGAACTGTCAGTTTACAGTGTTCTGTAGACCTTTCTTACTATTTTGCTTTGTTTTTTCTGACTGCTGTTACATGCTGAACTGATGCTTTAACAAATTTATTCCTATTAATCCTCACATTTTTTTCTGAATAGTAAAGGCCAATTCAATGCTTATCATTCAGTACTCAATGTCAAGATATCTGTCTGTATAGGTTTGCATTTGTCTGTCTGAATTTTACCTGTCATCATAACCAAATCCTCTAAGGCTCTTGTAAAGCTCTTTTATTGGCCCTTGTGTTAAGTATCTAAGATCTCCTTGCTAGCTGATTTGTCACTTTCTTGATCTTTAGGTTACAATATCAATCTGCAAAATGGTACCAAGTTCTGCAGAATGCGCTGGTGACTTCCCTCCCTCCACCGTCGGGACCTCGTATTTATGAGCAACTTAATACTTGTATTTTCAATGTGATTATAAAAGATAAAGAATAAATCAGTGCCTCATCAGAAGTGTTGATGAGTAACAAAATAGTGTTCTCATAGAACAAATCCAGGGTAGGGCAAAAATTGAAAGTCATGCATCCAGAAGTGAATCATGGAGTACACCCACTGACTACAATTATACCTTCCACACAAATGCATATGCTCGACTTCTGCATTTTGTAGCTTAGAAGAGCAGGAATATGTGCTATGAACAAAAATGCTCAAGTTGCTGTATTAAACTATGGACAGTCTTATTTAATCTTAAGACCTTGAATATGAATATGTCTGTGTAACCAAAGTGTGCACACTGTTCTCTTGTGGCAGGTGAGGTCAGAATGGTAGCTTTCAAGAAAACAACAGTATTCTTACCATTATAAAAAAGGTACTTTAATTTTCTTTACATTCAATTGTTTCCATTAGGTTAATATTAACAGAAACGTACTGTTAAGAGAAAACGTCACCACCACCACCACAAAACCCAATAAAACACAACAGAAAAAGCTGATATATAAGGATGTTTGCATTTTGGTATATGGATTTACAGAGTATGAAGCCTCTCATGTCATATTGAATATTGTTAAAATACTGGTCTTTATTTAGCAAATGATGTTTTGAATTCCAGGAAATGGCCTTGTAAAAATGGAAGTTAAGAAAAGGAAATCTGCCTATGTTACAAACTCTCCGGGAGAGAAAATGAAGAAAAGAAAGTCAGTACAAAGGAGAACGACTGAGGCTGAATCAGAGAAAGGTGGGGATTTTATCAGAGATTGAGGAATTTATGGAATGTGGGTGAAACATGCCTCACAGTTTTTCAGGTCTAGAAATGCCCACTTAATCTTTCCAGAAGCTCAACAGTCTCTTCTGATTGTACTAGTTAAATAAAAATCCCACACAGACGCAAAAAAATCCTTTATGCACTAATTTTGTCCTGCTACTGTGGTAATCTACCTAGGAATCCAGCATACTTTAAGGTAGACCATGTTGCAAGTGTGGCAGGACTTGAATGTTACAGAATGCTGTGGCCAGCTGTTTGAAAGCCCCCAGCTTTATGTGTGTCTGTTTTAACTCCATTCCCTCTGGTTCCTATGACTATTCCTCTGGACTGCCATTCAACTGTGTTTCCAAAGGGGCTGCTAATATTTATGGATTTTTCTCTTTTAGCAGGAAGTGGTGGTGGTTGTTGTCACCAGCAAGAGTAAGAAACCAGAAAGAAAATGGAACTCTCCATATACGTGAATGCTTTAAGGCTAACAGGATCATTGTTGGAGAAGGAGGGATGTAAGGTACAATCTCTTTTGGAGTATCTGGAGTGCCTGGGAGTACATCAACCCAGATATCTCCCAGCAAGGTATCTTTCCCATGCTCCAAGTCATTTATGGTCATAGGGCGTGCTCTGGGAATACTCTGGTGTTGCTGCTTGTCTCAAAACCTCCTGCAAATGGTGCAGATACAGGAACACCACCTCAGGGTCCTGCTATGGCAAGGGAGTATCTTGGACAGGTTGATTGACCTCCTCCTGGTAATGTGAGCCCTTGGGAAGACAGGGAGTAGCAGTGACCACCCTTGTTCACAATGGCCAAGCAGCTAAAACCATAGCCTTTACAGTGGACATGTATCCAAGCCTTAGTATGGTTTTCCATGAGCTTCGTTTGCTTGCAGCAGTGGCGCTGGTGCAGTTGTTGCACACCTTAGGCTGTCTTGTCGAATCCAGGGTGAAGTCTGAAAGTCTCTTTTGCCCTGCACTGAAACGTGATTAATTTTTGGTGTTCTCATGCATTGTGATGTAGTGTAAAAAAATGTGTTTATTATTGAAAAGACACAGTTTGCACTACCTGAACAGGGCTCCCCTCATGTCTTTCCAAGTGGGTCAAGGCACACACTGGGCATTTATATGGCATGGCTTAACGTTTATCATGTGCAGTAACTCGGGCTGTAAGGACGGGAGGACTGGGTCAACGCGCCCCGCAGCCCCGAAGAGGGTCAACAGTCGCCCGTTCGGCCCCCAGCACCGAAACAGAGCGCGGCAGTGACACCTCCCGGCGATGCGGTTTTCCCCTCCCCGGCCGAGTGCGCAGGCCCGGCCGCCGGGGCCT
>JASSUY010030518.1:0-22933 GCA_032466535.1 Forpus xanthops | reverse complement strand
CCCCCCCCCCCCCCCCCCCCCCCCCCCCCCCCCCCCCCCCCCCCCCCCCCCCCGGGAATGGCTGCATGGCACTTAGTTGCTGGCTGGGGTCAAACCCTTACACAACAAGGATTTAATGCAGGTAAGAAGCCTAAAATTTAGTTGCTCAAAAAACTAAATGCAAAACTCAAGGGGTTGGACTAAAATGTCTCCAGTTACTTCCTAAGGAAAAGGAGAAAAAATCCGAACCCCTTGTGTGGGCGTGGGATGCATCACTTCATCAGCATGCATGGCTCATAAAAGCAGTACCAAGTAACCTTATGCTATATGAGTACTAAGGAAAGTAATAGATTCACATTTTAAAGAGACCTACAGATCAGTTCTAGTTCATTGCTTAAAGGAGTACCAAGACCAAGGAAACTAAATCTACCCAATTAAAGGGGGTATTTTAATATTACCTTAATTTGGAAAAAAAAAAAACCAGTGATAAATGAAGAAGACAGCTTACGGGGCCATTAAAGAAAGTGACAGAAAAAAAAAAAAAAAAACCTCTACTAAAAAGATGTGGCATATCTCACAGGTGGGGAAGAACCAGGGGTCTGTATTTTGGGCAGGGACAAATTGCTATGCTTCTAGCAAACAAAAGATGGCCAGAAGAACTGCATGTGACTGTATGGTATTAGAGTTAAAAAGAAAAAGCAAAACAGAAAGATTCTAAAAACACAGGAAAATCCCAGGCACCAATACCTGTGGTCCCTGGGATCTTACCAAGAGCACTGCCAAGAGCCTTATGGAAGAACATGTAAAAACAGTATAAACATGTCCCACAAATTGTTCCATTTCTTGAAGTCATCAAGGCTGGATAAGCATCCTTGTGATGGCCTTTCTGCTGAAAGAGCCTCTCTCAGACTTCGCATTTGAAAAATATACATGTTTTAGTGTTCACCCTGAAAAATTATCTTGAGAAGTAAAAAAATACTTACAATGAGTGGGTACAAAACCACAAACCTACAGGGCAAAAATGAAGGGTTAATTTTAAACTGATGTACATAAGCTTAGAACTAGGTTAATTACTTGTAGGGTGTAAAGGTTTAAAGGAATGATTAAATGCAGTGGTTGTTATCCTAAAGAGACATGTGCTTGAATATTTTAATGGGGCTGAGTATTTTAGGAACTTCTGGACAATACAAAAGAGATTTTATACTCTACTAGAAAGAAAATATCACTTTATAGATACATGACTGCCAGATATCATGTGCTTGTTGTCCTGGGTCCAGCTGTAGCAGTCATTTTTCTCCTTCTTAGTAGCTGGTGCAGTGCTGTGGTTTTGACTTTCAGCCTGGGAACAGTGCTGATAACACCAATGTTTTTAGTTGGTGCTCAGTAATGTTTACTCTGACCAAGGACTTTCTGAGTTTCATGCTCTGCCATGTAGGAGGGGAAACTGGGAGGAAGCAGACACAGGACACCTGACCCAAACTGACCAAAGAGGTATTCCATATCACAGCATGTCATGCCCAGCATAGAAACTGGTAGCATTTACCTGGAAGGGTTAGATCACTGCTTGGGTTAGGCTGGGTATCAGTCAGTGGGTGGTGAGCAGTTGTATTCTCTTCCTTTGTTATTTCCCTTATCATTATTATTATTGGTAGTAGCAGCAGTGGTTTGTGTTTATGCCTTAGTTACTGGACTGCTCTTATCTCAACCCATGGCAGTTACATTCCTTCGATTCTCCTTCCCATCCCTCCTGGAGTGGCGGAAGGAATGGGGGGGAGTGAGCGAGGAGCTGTGTGGTTCTGGGTTGTTGGCTGGGTTTAAAACACACTTGTTAAAATAATAGAAAAATTAAGAATAAAGAATAAAAAGCAAGGTGAAGTACTTCATAAGCAATACTTATGCCTCACAACATTTGCAGAACCTCTAAAGCACTATATATTAGGACCATGAAAAAGAAGAAAGCATCTCTGACACTGGTGGTAGAAAGCTTTGCTAGGACTTCAGCTCTTATTAATTCACCAATTTTCCAGTGCACATACCAATATCTCCACCTCAAAAATAAGCACTGGCTCTTTAATTGCTCCATTACCACCCAAACTAGTGCTAACACCTAAAGCTGGGCAAAAGTTATCCTCTTCCTTCCACAGTGCCATCACCAGACCTCCAGCAGTCATGGAAAAGGGGGAAAAAGGCTGTTTAAAGGTTTAACTTCACAGCAAGACACAAAGCAATGAGGTCTTTTCCTTCATCTTTATTCCAGGTTCTCTCACTGACATTTGCAACAGATCTTGACACTAAAGATCTAAAAATAGCAAGAGTTTCAGCTTCATTGACTGATTTTTTTCTAAGGGCAACATAATGCAGGTCCAAAAAATCTATTTTCCACTCTGAGTTATCAAGAATGATTCTGTAAGGAAAAATCAATTTTTAAAGGGCTTTTCACATATAGCAACATGAATTTTACTTTCTAAAAGTAACAAACTATTATTTTAATATGAGGTAGTTTTGTTGATATTGTTTGTTTATTTTTGGTTTTGTGGGTTTTTTTTTCCTTTCAGCTCTAAGTGCTATCTGATTATTTACCTACAGAAGTAGCTCCTACAGACAACTTCCCATAAAGCTCAGTCAACCAGACAGATCAGCATGAAGCCATGTGGAAATTCATTTCCACAGCCAGACACTCTCACTTATAATTCTGCACTGCAGGATGCTTTAAGTCATGAATAACAACAATGAGAAAAGTGCCATATATGCCTTCACTAGGTGTGACTAATTGACCAGGGACACCTTTCTGACAAGATTTTTTTAAGTGATTGAAAAGTCCAGTTAAAGAGGGACATAGTATAGAATAAATGTGTGGGTTGGTTTTTCTTTTTTCTTTATGTAACAAGTATCAAAATACTCTGTGCTAACTTTATCAGGCCTGGTATGCATAAAAACTCATTACAGCTCCAGTGGACAGTTTGCTGCAGAAGCTAATGGGATCCCCTGGGTCCCAGTCAAGTTTCCAAGATTTTCCCTTCTAATGCAGGTGCCCCTGGGATGCATCGCATGGTTGGATCTGTAGAGCAGTTATCTTGGTACATTTGTTGAGTTTCAAAAAGGGAAATGACACCACTGGATTTTAGAGTTGTTTTGACGCTTTTATGAAATGGGCTTTGTTATTTACTTTTACTCATTTTACGTATGAGTCAGTTCAAGTGTCTGTGTTGAATTCTTGCTACTACTAAAGTTCACAGCTGTTCACTGAGATTTCTGATACAAAAACTTAAAATGTACTCTCAATTGATGACACAAAAAAACCAGAAATGCGAAGGAAAAGCAAAACCACCGCTGTTTGTATGTAAAGCAAAGTGAAGAATTTCTTTTTTACATTATGTTATTAGTAGAATTATTAGCCAACTTATTCCTCAAAGCAAAAGGACATGTACGTAAATGAACAATTTTTGGACTGTATAGTATTAAGCAAAGCAATGAAATAAATAGTGAATAGTGTAAAATTGATGACAGCTGAGCCCTATAAACCACTCTTCATTCAACAGACCTGGTAGGACCCTAAAAAATAGAAATAATCACCACACTGAGGTACTTATGCCTTCTTAACTAAGAGAAAAGCAGAGCCGCAGCACAACCCTTGCCTGAGAGGCCAAGGCTCGAAGGCTGGTGCTCCCCTTCTCCATTTAGGATATGTTTCATCATGAAAAAGACATGGGGGGAAAAGAGACAGATGGTCAAGCTATCAACTTTTAAGAGTCTGTAAGGAAAATGTTCTCACAACAAAGCTATGACATGTTTTGAACATCAGTCAGCACAAAGTCAACCAAGTACAGCAGCAGAAGTGAAGATTTTGTTATCTTGCACTATATTCACTTCATCAAAACACTGCATGTAATTCTGAAATTTAACATAGCACAAAATTACTCTGTTGCTGCTATCCACAAATAATGTTAAACTTTCAGATATGAGCTTGAATAACAATCTTTTGATAAGTCCAGAAAAGTTAAACTGCGTCTTGATAGTGCATTAGGAATACCAAGCAACTAGAAACCTCAACAACTCAAAAGCCTTTCTCTCTGACTAAAAAGAGGCAGTTTACTGACTACATTTTAAAATAATTCCACATGTGGAATAACCCGTCACAAACCTGCTCCCTGCCATAATAAGCAACGAGGATTAAACATTCTTGATTTGCTGCATCAAAACAAGTGAGTTCCTGGCTTTCACAAAAACCTCACCGCACAAAAACTCAAGACTTTTCTCTCTTGAGCATTAACTATTTGTAGCAAGCAATTTAGAGAAACTCCTCCCATCAGCTATCACATGTCTAGTTACTTTTCATTAGTTTTTTGAAGGGTCTCATGGATGCCATAAGAGCATCAACAACAGGCTTAAACTCTTCCAATTCATGTTGCTTATCATCTCTCATTGTAAAAGTAATCCCAGGCATAATTCTTTCAGTTTCCCTGTAAGTGCCCAGGCTAGCTGACAGGGAATATAGAATGATACCAAATTGGTGAGGCAGGATTTCCCCTTAGTGAAGCCATGCTGGCTGTCACCAAGCACCTTAGGTTTTTTTATGTGCCTCAGTGTGCCTTCCAGGAGAATCTGCTCCAAGATTTTGCCAGGCACAGATTTGAGACTGACTGGTCTGTAGTTCTCCAGCTCATCCATTTTCCCCTTCTTGAAAATGAGGGTTATATTTCCCTATTTTCAGTCATCAGGAATTTCATCTGACTGCCAAGATTTTTCAAATATGATGGACAGTGGCTTAGCAACTTCATTTGCCGGCTCCTTCAGGACCCGTAGATGGATTTCATCTGTTCCCATGGACTTGTGCACGTGCAGGTTCTTAAGATGGTCTCAAATCAGATGCTCTTCTAAACCCTACGTTCTACATCAAACACTGGCATGTGCTCGTGCAATGTCTTTGAGAAAAAGAAATGTAAGCGCAGCTTCACTTCTGCTGGGATAGCAATGAGAAAGTCACATTTCTGCCTAGTTCTTGCAGTAGGTTTAGCTCTACAGAGTGGAAAGCTGGCAAAAATAAAATATACAATCAGTCACCTAAAAACATTTAAACTAAAACAATGGAGATTTTTGCTGCAAGCTGACTACAGCTGCTGAAACACACTGTTATTTCTACCAAGTGTCAGAAAATTCCCTCGCTTTAATGAGAGTGAATTGCCATTTGTTGCTTTTGACAGCACATTTACTTTGATGAAGTTTAACAAGCAATCACATTCAGGATTCCCTATTAGATTTTATTTAGTACCAGAGTTAATATTTTGGGATATAATTCAACAAATCATTGCCTCCTTATAAATCTGTAGTTCTAGTCAAAGCAGGTATTGCCCTTCCTTCAGAATAAGTGGGTTTTGGAAGAATTACAGTCCAGCTCAGAGTATTCACACTTTCATTACCAAAAGCATCCCCTATTCAAACAAGACTATAGCATCTGATACCCATTAATCATATCTAAAATGTCCTTCCAGGGCATTATTTCCTCCCGGTATCCAGACTTCCTGGTGAGTGTGCAGATAACTGCAATCAGGTCCTGCTGGTTTACCCCATGCCTTTTTAAATATGGTTATTCACACAAGATTACCCCTTGCTCCCCCCCACAAGACCAGATGCCTCCAAGACCATAAGGATGGTGGGGAGGCATCTCCAGAATCAATTCTCTAGAGCAAAGCAGTTTTGGGACTTCAATCCACAGCCAGAGGAATTCAAGAAAGACTGCAAAACTTTTCCCTTTTGGTGTGAAGCTTGAAATCCAAATAGGTCAAAGGAGATCAAAAGTTAGCACCACATGCTGGCTGTTTGCTGGCTTGGGTAGAAAGAGATGGTAGCTTCAAGTCCAGCTGCATGAAGATAACTGTGCAAGCAATTAGCAGACAGCTTCCTCTCCAGTAAATCTTTTATTACTCTTCACAGTGTGCTGATGATAGCAAAAAAGCTCACAGATTAAATTATTAAAAATAGCCTGTTCAACTCACGGGTACTCCAGGGGAAAGGGAAAGGATTGTGCTAGCACGTGACCATCTCTGGGACTGTCAAAAGCTTTCCCTGTCTGCCACCATTCTCTCACCACCCTTTGTCATGCATCATACATAATTTAATGACATTTCTGCTCCTAATGTTGTGTAAGATTTGATGCTCAGTCATGTTTTACCCTGTTTGCTTTGTTTTTCCTAGTCTCTGTGTCTCCCTCTTCCTAAAATGACCTGATCTTGGGAAAGGTCTTTTCTTGCTTCTGTATTTGGAAACCAGTGGACAACCATAGTCTGAATAAAGCAAAAGTCAAAAAGCAGCAATAACACTGGACATCAAAGAGCATTGGCAAGGAAATCGGAAAGGGCAATTTAA
This sequence comes from Forpus xanthops, assembly GCA_032466535.1. Classification (NCBI taxonomy): domain Eukaryota; kingdom Metazoa; phylum Chordata; class Aves; order Psittaciformes; family Psittacidae; genus Forpus; species Forpus xanthops. The sequence continues at coordinate 16,591 of JASSUY010030518.1, read as the reverse complement.
AAATATCACTTATGAAACAGAAGGACTGAGCGGTATGCCTTTTGAAAACAAGGTCTTGTTATCCATCTGATGAGAAAACAGGCCGCTGAAGGTATGACATTGCCTCAAAGCACCCCAACAACTTCCGCAAACATTACTGCCTTGACATTTTCCTAAGCACAAACACCCGTGGCTGTCCTCTCCACATAGCATTTAACATGGGACCAAACAGAAATCTTCTCTTCCACCTTCCCCAAGTGACAGGATAGCATCTATCCTGTCTCCTCCTCCCTTTCTGGGGAAAACCCCTCCTCCTGCTCTGCACCAAGGCGTATGTTTTAAACACTCAGGTCAGACAGTTGAAACTTGAGACGGGTGAGAATTACACGATGGTCCCTTTGGATCCCGAGGTCCACAGCCAGGTCCCCTCTGTCTTTCCTGCTGCCTTCAGAGACCAAACCCTCCACCTGTCCACTCAAGAGCTGAAGGGTAGATTATGGTACATGAGGAGATGATGGTAGGGAAAAGGGATAATAGAAAAAAGAAAGAAGGTTTCCCGGAGGTGCTGTGGAGATGGAGAAAGCAAGTGAAAGAAGGCAAGGGACGTCACACCAGAAGAAAGGCACAGGAAAGAGCCGCAGAAAGTAAACAGGAGGGCACCTTTCAGATAGCAGAAGAGCTACTTCAGAGTTGTGCAGGAAGATTTCTCTTTGTTCCCATGTTAAATACTATGTGGAGAGGATAACCACTGCTGTTTGTGCTTAGGAAAATACCAAGGCACCAAAACAAAATGAGCTGGCATTTACCAAAACCACTTTGCAAAGCAGCACACACTGATTAGGGATGAGTAGGGGACTCCCTTCAATACCAGACTACTGAACCAAGCTTTGAGGTACACAGAGCCACTAACAATACAAAGGGCACAAAGACTACTTATTTGCAGAAAGAGCAAAAAAGTTAAATATAAGGATTTTTTTTTTTTTTCTGCAGAAGGCAAGAGGGATACAAAGAAACTAAGGCAATGTTTGTTGTGGCGGGTTTTCTGCCTTCTTGCATTACTGCCTGGCACACAAGGCTGGGAAAAAAGAAACAGCTTCAGACTGCATAACCTGAAGTGCACACATGAAGAAGCTGCAATTTCTCTTTGCTTAATTTGCTTCCTCTGGGAGATTAATCCCCTCAGAATGACAGGGCAGGCTAACTTGCCTTTCTGTAGCAGCTCACAGTTTTACAGCTTTGGTTATGCAACACATCGAAAGTCACTACTGCTCCCTTTCCATCCCTGAGCCCTGGGAAACCCACCAGCCTGCCTGGAAGAGTGGACCTCAATGCTTCACTCAAAGTTAGCCGCACATCAGCGTGTGGGAAAATTGTGAACGCTTTTCCTAAGCCTCCAAATCATACTCCTCCAACCATGCGATCTAGGCAGCAAGAACATTTTGCCTGAGCAGAGGAAGACATTAATTTTCTCTGGATGACAGTGTATTTAATGTGATTCATGAGAAGCTACTTTCCAAGTCATTAAATACATAATACAGAAAGAAAATAACACTGTGTATTTCATTAGATATACTTGTGTGTTTTCAATACATGCTGTAAGGGACAGTTTGGAATAAAAAAGTTTCTGATGTGTTTATTGAAGCTGTTAAGGGGCATACAGCTACAACGGCTGTTGATTAATACATACATCAAACAAAAATCCCTTGATGATATACAGAAGCATCTTTCCATCAATACAGATCATTTTGACTTTGATGAAAAATGCTGACTTTAACTGTGGTAGCAGGCTGTCCTGAAGCACTTAGTGATCAGAAATCATGTTTAAAATCGAATATCAAAGAGCCTTTTTTTTTCTACGATAATATTTATTAATTATTTTAAAATCTCTCCAATCCCCAGGCAGCAGCAATTTTTCATAATTAGCATAAGATTTGATGTTGCATCCCAAATGCAAGTGGTAAATGAGGTTAAAATGCACTTAAGATTTCCAACCGTGGAAGGTTTGCTCATCTACTCTGCAGCTAACTAAACATCGTTGCTGCTGTTCAGGATTTCTCTTATTTGTTTAGTTTTGAGAGCCAGCAGCAAGACACAGAAGAGTGAGCTAACAAGAACAGAGGTATAAAACATGAATCAAAGCTGAACTTGCTTGTTTGCAGTTGACAAAGAGAAGGTGTGAAGGAGTAAAGGCAAAAGAGAAGGTGGCTATCCCGGAGAAAACCAGACTTTGATAAACCTTAAGATAGCTTGAGGTAAACTTGGGTAAATCTTAGGACAGCTTAGGTAAACTTGAGTCAGGCAGTTAGGAGGGTCTGTGGCAGATGTGATACAGACAAGCCCATGAGCCACAGCACACAGCAGTGATGCTTCTGCATCTGTCTAGATTTAGAGATGAAAGAGGAATGAGGTGGATGCTGAAGAGACAACTGTCCTAATTCATAGGGAAGGCATTTTACTACTCATTTCCAACAGTTCAAGCAGTTCACCTTGTTCAGTGAAGTAGGCTGGAGCAACTCCAGGTATCCATTTCTCCCCTGATAAAGAGGAGCTGGGACTTCTTATTAAAGAGAAAAAGGGCATCACAACTCCTTTAAGTTCTCCAACAACCAGATACAACAAACTGCCAAAACTCACAGAAACAGTAATTTCTTTCTGCCTGTGCCCTGAAATTTGTAACTGTATGTTTTTCTATACTAGCATTAAATGACATTACACATATAAACTGTCGTAATAGCTATGTTTCAAATACTTTCGTAGTATTTCAGGGAACTGAAACCTATTTATACCCAGGGATTTCAATTCTGCAACACATGGAACATGCTGGACAGGAGCCAAAGTATCACATAGATGCCTAGATACATATATTAAGAGAGCAAGTAACTAGACTTCAGCAGCACTGTTTATGTGCTTACAGCTCCCCGTGATTCCACTTACGCAAATTATTTGGCCTGTGGACCAGATCCCACTATGAAAAGCACCAAGAATTGACTGAATTAGGCCTTTAATGAGAAAGAAATTGTTTTCTGCAAATCCACAAGCTCTCAAATGAAGAACAAAATCAGATGAGACACAGTGAGAGCCACAGCAATAACTGCAATACTGTTTTTTTCCACAGTTATTCCTTACCATGCTTTTTCTGACAGATTAAGGTAGGTACATTACTGGCCTCAGTGTTTTTGGCCAGGGAAAATTTAATTCTTATTGTTTATTTTTATCACTTTGAATCTTTGCAAAGTGCATCTTTTTGTGCTAACAGGCATATTAAACACGGTTCTTCAGCACATATTCAAATAGGGATTCAGAACAGGCTTGTTTTAACAGAGCTTAAATAGCAAAGAGTTGAAGGCACCTACAGTTTATTTACTGAGGTCTGAGAGTTTTGAATAATTTACTTTTCATTGGCTCTTGACCTCCTTTTTTGACACTTTCTCTTCCATGATCCTTCTGGAAAAAAATGGTTTAAATCATTACTTGACTGACAAGAAGCAGGTAACAGCAACATGCACCCAATGCAGCCTCATCATTTCTATGCCAAGAAAGAAGCCAAACACTCTCCTCCCTAAGCCTCGCAGCCTGTCAAATTCCTGCAATTACAATGATCAAAAGCTCCAAAAAGTAACCCTTGAGAAGACAGACTGCATCTGTGCTCCTGTTCCAGCAATGTCTCTCTGTGGACTTTAAACTGGCAGATCAGGTCTCCTTCCCAGAAACAGTGACCACAGTGACCAAAAAATAAAGATTTCATTGGAAAGTTTTCTACAAGAACAAGGCCAGCTTACAGGACTGGAAAAACATTCATTTCAGAACTATATATTCCTTATGCATGAGGGGCTAAAAAATTCAATAGTCCAAAAAAAAAAAAATAGGGCAATAGTAACAGCTCAGTATGAAATAGCATTTCAAAAAAGCTCAATTTAAACAAATCACAGAAAAACACATAGCAGAACTAGGACCAACTGCAGACACTTTCTATACAAGCATTTGAAAATCTGTAAATTAATATACATGAACTATGATGTATTATTTTAAGCTGAAAATACTAAGCATCTCAGAATCTTGTTGGAGAGGACTTTGCAGCACAGTAGAAAGTACCTGGGAAACTGCAAAGTCAGTATTATGGGGCAACTACCTCAGTTATCCTCCTCTGACCAAGTGAATACCAAAGCTGCCTCAATAATACTGAAATCTCCTCCTTCAAGCAGTCTTGACCAAAAAAAACGATTCTCAGACCACTGCAAAAGGTATTCTTTCAAAGATTTCTGCTGAAAAAGACAGACTTAAATTTAGCATCTCCGTGAAAGTGCAAAATCAAAATTACCACTACCACATGGTTAGCCTCAAAAGAGTCACCATACAATAGGCTCTTAAATTACCAGCTTGTTGTTCAGCCATGGTCAAAAAGACAAAGTTATTAGGAAAATAAACAGAACCAAGAAGAAATTCCTGCTGTGTTGCCGTAAAAACCCACTGTATCTCCTTATCTTCAACTCCACATGCAGCCCTGATACCTACATTGCAAGGAAACTAAAGCATGGTATGAAGAAGCACAGAAAAGGGCATGAGAGAAGAATGAGGGGCATGTGGCTCCTATATGAGGAACCTGCTCCAGGACTCCTGGAGGGAGGTACAACCCATTTCTGACGTGCTCAGAAAAGGCTGGAAAGATGTACTAGGGTTGCAAAACCAGAAGTAGAAGTGCAGCACTTTCATGCCGAACTCCTATGGACTCTTCTAGCTCAGGACATCACAAACATGCTTGTAGCCAAAAGTTGATGACCGCCAGCAGCCTTGATTCTGTGTAAGTGGTGTGCTCTCATTCTTCCACATCCCTGAGTATCATCGCAGTCCTGGCATTCACAGACCTGGGTGGCATGGCACTGATTAACATTACATTCATTAATCCAAAGAAGCTTCTTGTTGATGAGTGTGCCTGCCAGAGAAACATGCACCAGCAGTGCCGAGAACATCAACCTGGCTCTTAGATCAGCTTTAAGGAAAACTATAAAAAGTACCCTATTTCAAGTTTTTAAAACTTCCAGGAAACCTCTTATAAATACGCGGCAATAAAAAAGAAAATCTTCACACATTTTACTACACCACTTTCAGCTACACTCTCCACCAGCTCCCATAAGACAGGACGTGAAGAGCTTTCATACTGTAAAAGCTCTGTACTGATGGAATACTTTCACACAGTACAAGCAAAAGAAATATATTAATTAAGTCTTCTTTCCACGCTCTTTTAGCCTCAAAGTGCACCCTGCATTGCACTGGATCCATCTAGAGTTAATGAATCCTCTCTTCTAAGCTCTTTTACCATTATACTACTACCACCTGCTATCAAAACAATAAATGCCATCCAAATAGATGACATTTGATGAGGATTTATCTATCTATAGAACAACTGCAGCAGGGTACACCAGGTTAACTGCCTTTGTTCAGATGAACAGTGGGGATGATCACATTTAGACAACTCATCAAGGATCTGCAGTACCAATTCCCAGCTTCTTGAGGAATTATTTTATTCTTTTCTTATTTTAGGTGCTTGCCATAATTTTTTTATGGTTTAGTTTGTTTGTGGGTTTTTTTTTTTTTTTTTGGCAGAAGCTTCAACAAGAACTGCAGAGCTCTGGAGTTACTGCTATTAAGCTTAGCAGCAAGAAATTTTTCACTGAGACCAACACAAGTACAAAATGCCATTGTACTTATTAATGTCAGTGAATGAGGAAGCTAATTCAGGCAATACAAACGTAAAGTTGTATGTGATGTGAAATGCTTATCAAAAGGGGAAAACAGCTTAAAAAAATACAGATAAGCAATTTTCCTAATGACAGAATGACTGAATTTGAGCATGCAAACAGCACACATGGCATTAGCTCATGTTAAGGAGCTTAAGATAGCTGGACTTCTGAAGACTTATCCTGATGTCTAAATTTATCCTCTGAAATGCAGGGGGGGTTGTTTGGTGGTTTGTTTGGGGTCAGCTTTTTGTGTGTTTGGGTTTTTTGTTTGTTCTTTTTGTTTGTTTGTTTAATAATAACTGTATGAACGGTGAGTTTGAAGATACATATTGCTGCATATAAACTAAAATTCTGCATTACCATCAACTTCTCCCCAGAGATACATGTGAAAACTTTGGAGAATTGCTATTGGTGTTTCAAATGCTCCATTTCTCACAGTTGGAAAAAAGAAAAATAAAAAAGAAAAAATTTGTTTAAACCCAGAAAGGCTAAAAGGCAGAAGAATAAAATGTAGTAAATGTAGGGCAGGTTTGGTCCAAACCTCAATTCTCTCAAGAAAATTACCCAGTATCATCTGCAGAGATTATCAGTCAGGTCTGGCCTGAAAAGGAACACCATAGCCTATCCTTGAAATTTTTAAACACCCCTTTTAAGCTTACAAACCTTATACTGTATATAGTCAACAATAAAAAAGAAACTGTACGAGGGTGTATGTTTAGTATTGGTTATAAGCCTTTTTGAGAATTCTGTCGAGTCGATAGCTATTTTCTTCTTTATATCCTGTTTTTTGTCCAAAATGTTGAGAATCAACTATAGAAAACTGTACAGTCGGCAATTTCCTTCCATCTTTAGGAATGCATTTAAAGTAATTTTTTGCATGATAGTCTCCACTTACACTCATTAAATAAGGAACAAAAAGACTAAATTAGACTTACAGAGAACTGTCCAGTTGTGAATCGATGATTTGTCAGAGACAAGCTGTAATAAAAGCATTTATTATAGACTCATAGAATAGTTAGAGCTGAAAAGGACCTTAAGATCATCAAGCTCCAAGCCCCTGCCATGGGCATGGACATCTCACACTAAATCGTGACACCCAAGGCTCTGTCTAACCTGGCCTTGAACACCGCCAGCAATGGAGCATTCACAACTTCCCTGGACAACCCATTCCAGTGCCTCACCACCCTTACAGTAAAGAATTTCTTCCTCAGATCCAATCTAAACTTCCCTTGTTTAAGTTTGAACCCGCTACACCTTGTCATTTATCCTTTGAATTTGTCAGCTCCTTCTCAGACATTTTTGATCTGGTCAGAAAAAAGTTTGAGAAAAAATTACTAACTGGCATAACCTGAGAATGTTATGGAAGACAGGGAGATGAATTGTGATCCACCTATCTTTCCTTCAATGTAAGCACATATTATTCTCATTTTCCATTTTTTCATAACTTTTATGAGGATACAAGCCACCATTTAAACAAACCCAAACAAGACTTTTAATGATGGATTTAACTCTGAAACCAGGACAAAACTCAAAACGAAAAATCCACTGTGATTTTTGTTTACAAACTATTCCCTGACAAACCTGCTCTTGGAAACACTGTTGCTTGTACACTGGCTGCAGGACAGATCCTTACTATTTATTGAAGTCAACAACCTCTTCATACCTTAGATACTTAATTATCTTTATTGCCTCCTCTACATTTCTTTAACCAGGTTAAGCAAACAGGAGACATGGCACATGTTTAGACATGCTACATAAGATACAAATTTTCCTTGGAGTTCAAAATGTGCTGGAGATGCCTGCTGGAATGGCTGCGGTATTGTTCACAAAGTCGATGAAAACCAAACCTGTGCCTGTGAGTTATATGGGGAGGTGGATGGGTTCCTGCACATATTTATGTTGCACAATGCTGACCCTACTCCCTAAAATTCAATTTTAGGACAGCACTGAAACAATTCAGTGGTCTTATTAAAAACCTTTGTGGCTCCTTCTGCCTGTAAGAAGACTGTTTTCATCATAATCTCCATTACCAGGCAAAGTCATGCCCAGGTTGCACCAACAGTCCTATACAACATAAGGGTCAAAACACTAGTTGCTCAAATGCTGGCTCTTGCTGGTGTTACTGGTCTCACCCTTCTGGAATCCTCAAATGCCCACATTTTAACCAGTCAAATAGCTCTGGAAAAAATCAAGAAGAAAACTGTAGCTTCTCTCCCTTGGCATAGAAGTTCAGTGTCTCCATTCAACTTTTCAAGGTGTCTCCACTTGTAATACAGCATAAGGACATTGCACATGCCAAGCAAATGCAATTTTAAAGAAACATTTTTAGTGCTAGTCATATTTCAGCCAGTTAAAAGTGCAGTAAATTAACAAAATTTTTACATAAGTTCAGTTATATTTGGCTGAGGCCAGAATGAACAAGATATTGTCAACTACAGAAATCCATTTTTGCCAGCTAAATACTGTCAGATTTTTAACCCTAAATTTCTGCACAAAAGGAAATTAGTCCTTCTTTGAAAATGCAATATTTTTGTGATGATACAGTGATATATCATCACTAGACAACTCAACTCACTGGAATTTATCTAGAACAGAAAAAGTAATTCGACTATTTCCTTTCCTAAAATACAAATTTGTTCTTGCCAGAAAGAACATCAGGACCACCACAGACGCAAAAGCCAACCTTCAGTACACCAAGGTCTGCCTGAAATCCACAATACAAGAATATCCTCCCTAGTTCCATAGTCTTCATTCCTGTACCTTTATTTTCCCTTTCTGGTACAGTATTTGCTGTGCGGCAATTGCTATGGCTAACAAACCCAGCCATTAGGCTGACTTCTTCCCAAGTCTGAGCCAGCTGAATGCCTTAAGGGTTTGCAAATTACTCCTTGAATATTAATGATGAGTTCGGGGCAACCATAAACGAACTGCATTTTAAAACATGAGAAAAGGAAAATGGCATTAACGCTAAACCTAGGACAACCACCTCACCAGAAAGTAACTGAAAAGCCACCTTAAACTTATTGGTAAAATACAGTGCCTTGACAAACCAGAAGGGAAAAAAAGCTATTGGTTTCAGAAGTTCAGCTCAACTCAACAGAAAGCAGAGCAGGGGTCTCAGCACAGATGTAGGGAGCCTCTCTATTCCCAAACTGCTCCTGTTCACTTAATGCTCCACCAAACCCCTCCCAGAGTTGACCAACATCTACCTAAAAAATAACTCTGGACTCAACCACTTTGTTCTGGTTTCAGCTGTAATAGAGTACTTTCTTCCTATTAGCTGGTGTAGTGCTGTGTTTTGGCTTTACAGAATCATAGAATAGAATCATAGAATAGTTAGGGTTGGAAAAGACCTTAAGATCATCTAGCTCCAACCCCCCTGCCATGAGCAGGGACACCTCCCACTAAACCACGTCACCCAAAGCTATATCCAACCCAGCCTTTAACACCACCAGCGATGGAGCATTCACAACTTCCCTGGCCAACCCATTCCAGTGCCTCACCACCCTTATAGTAAAGAATTTCTTCCTCAGATCCAATCTAAACTTCCCCTCTTTAAGTTTGAACCTGTTACTCCCTGTCCTACCACTACAGTCCCTCCCCAGCATCCCTATAGCCCCCCATTAGATACTGGAAGGCTGCTATGAGGTCTCCATGCAGCCTTCTCTTCCCCAGGTTGAACAGCCCAAACTCCATCATCCTATCTTCATAGGGGAGGTGCTCCAGTCCCCTGATCATCCTCGTGGCCCTCCTCTGCACTTGTTCCAAAAATTCCATGTCCTTTCTATGTTGAGGACACCAGAACTGCACACAGTACTGCAAGTGAGGTCTCACGAGAGCAGAGTAGAGGGGCAGTATCACCTCCCTCAACCTGCTGGTCACACTCCTTTTGATGCAGCCCAGGATACGGTTGGGTTTCTGGGCTGCAAGAGCACACTGCCGGCTCATGTTCATTCTCTCATCAACCAATACCCCTAAATCCTTCTCCTCAGGGCTGCTCTGAATCTCATCTCTGCTCAACCTGTAGCTGTGCCTGGGATTGCTTTAGTCTGAGAATAACGTGGATAAAGCACCAATGTTTTAGTTAATATGTAGCGCTTACCCTAAGGTTTTCAGTCTCTCATGCTTTGCCAGTAAGGAGTGGCACAAGAAGCTGGGAGGGATTAGAGACAGGACAGCCGACCTGATGTAGCCAAAGGGAGATTCCACTCCATATAATGACATGCTCAGTATATAAACTGGGGGGGAGTTGTCTGGAAGGGGCTGACTGCTGTTCAGGGACAGGCTGGGCATCAGTCAGCTGTTTGTGAGCAACTGTATTGTACATCACATGTATTTCTTGGGTATAATTTGCAGAATAGATAAAAACTACTGCTGACATTTAATACTCTTTTGCAATTTAAGTAACAGAAAATGCAAAAATGATGGCTTGTTCACATTTCCTTGATACATCGCATGGAAAACCCAAAACAAGGTACAACAAACCACGTATGCTTTTTTCATGCAAAATTTCCTTGTGAAAATGAGAAATTATTTCAGTCCATTAACTCCTAAAGTCAATTTGGACAGAAAGGACAAAGATCCTTGCATTGTCCTAGATACAACTTACGTCAATACATCGACATATCACATATGGACACAGATACTCATTCTACATAGACATACATTTTTACACAGTCTTATCTAGATATCTATGATTGTAACATGTGTGCATCTGAACTTTAAAAATAAAAAAAAGTGTCTGTAAAGCTACAGGCTCTGTTTTCTAGATTGTAATTCATGCAGCTAAGAAAGGATGTCAAAATTTCCATGAGCAAATCAAAGCAAGACCCAACATTGACAGATGTGTAAGGAAATGGATTGTGACAGCCAGCGTTGCAGTGTCACGTAGGAATAATAACTGCCCTCAAACGGAAGGGCTGTCAAACATCAGAATGTCTCATCTCTCCTTTTTTCCCTCATCTTTACACTGACAGAAAAAAAATGGTGCAGTTATGCAGGCTGTGGGTGAAGATGCTACAAGTGGGGTGACGTCTAAAAGAGAGAACTCCATTTGTATAAATTCAGCTGTGGGGTCTGTTGTCTGGGGTAATTTCAATTCAGATAAATATGTAAAATTCATTAGGAGGACTCTGAGGCCATGTCTCTACTTCTAGCTAGTTTAGTAGATGATGATCTGGGAATCAATCAAAAATCACACAATTACCACAAGGTCTTAAAATTCTTATTCTTTGCCAGGAATTTTTGGATTGGCACCACATTCCGTCAGTTGTCATCTGGCCTGTAATCCAAAAGGCTTACTGTACTTAACCCCAGAACAAGAAATATATCCTGACAGTTTCTCCCACAGAAATCTCTCATTTGCATGGTCTATACTGAAATCCCTCATTTGAATAGTCTGTACTGAGACACCAATGCTCAGCATAGGCTAAAAGGTCTTCGTCCTGGGTTCAGCTGTAGCAGTCATTTTTCTCCTTCTTAGTAGCTGATGCAGTGCTGTGGTTTTGACTTTTGGCCTGGGAACAGCACTAATAACACTGATGTTTTTAGTTACTGCTCAAATGTTTAGTCTGACCAAGGACTTTCTGAGCCTCATGCTCTGCCAGGCAGGAGGGGAAGCTGGGAGGAAGCAGACACAGGACACCTGACCCAAACTGACCAAAGAGGTATTCCATACCACAGCATGTCATGCCCACTATATAAACTTGGGACAGTTACTCAAAAGGGTTAGATCACTGCTAGGATCAGGGTGGGTATCGGTACGTGGGTGGTGAGCAGTTGTATTCTCTTCCCTTGTTATTTCCCTTATTATTATTATTGGTGGTAGCAGCAGTGGTTTGTGTTATTCCTTAGTTACTGGACTGTTCTTATATCAACCTGTGGGAGTTACATTCTTTCCATTTTCCTCCCCATCGCTCTGGGGGGGGGGGGGGAAGAAGGGGATGGGAGAAGTGAGTGTGCGGCTGCATGGCTGAGCTGCCAACTGGGCTTAAACCATGACAGTCTTTTATGAATGTTGACAACAAATAGGACTATTAAGATCAAATTGAAGACTAGATCTGTTTTGCTACTTGTAAAACTCCTATTTGATTACTCATTGATCCAAGTTAAGCTTATTAATTCACTTTTCCATCAAACGATCAAGACAAAGAGGTGTTGAATATGAAACAACATTTATGAACTGCTGGACATGACAACATTTGAAAGTAATTGCAACCTAAATTTTAGCATAAAATCATACAATTTGTATTTTTTTGTTCTTGTTCCCTTTCTTTGGTAAGCATTTAACCCCACTTCTTTCAAGACATGCCAGTATCTAAGGGAGCAGTGGGATGGAAGGAGAAGACAGAGCTGTCGGGAATCTTTAGCTTTCTTCTAATTTGACGCCAAGTTCATGTGACAAAACTTTTTTCTGCACTCCAAAAGCTACTCAACAGTGGTTTGTGTTCAACACAGGACTGCTAACTACTGAATGATAATGATTATGAGCAGAAGCAATCACCAAACTGGTAAATTATGACTAAATAATTTAAATCAACTTTCAAAACTTTGTTGAATATTTCAGAAAGCCTGTAAGTAAATGTTAAAATCTATCTAACTGACTTAGGCACCGAAGTCTCATTTTCCATTTCTTACTATAAAAGAAGATGGAAACGTCCGATTTAAATGGTACAATGGTTCCTAAATGTCTGGCTCTTCTGAAAATGGGAGGTGAGCACTTTAGCCAATCCCTTATCAAGCATTTAACGCATAGCGCAGACTGAATTACTATTACTTTTTCCCTTCCTCAGCAAAGGAAAAGAAGTTGCAAAACACCAAAATCATATGAAAACAACCACGGGACCTGCCACTGCTTTTTAGGCACATCTCAGCTTTAACTAGACTTTTACCATGACTTTTAACACAGGTTTCTTCCCAGAAAACTCCAGGACACCACTGGCTATTCTCATAATTTATCCCAAGGTGCTCATGCTCACACTCATCAGTAAAACTACAAGGTTGCTTCTGTACTTGATGACTTCTTGCTTGATATAGGATACTGAAGACCCCATGATCTCATCCTCCTGGGCTCTTTCTCAGTGTGGTCTTCCTTTTTCTAAGCAAGATAAATTTAGGAAAGACCAAGTGAGAGGGTTTTCTCAAGCCTTTGACTAGCTTTCATTCTTGAGACATGATCCACAAATTCCCAGACCTTACTAGGAAGGAAACTCCCTTCTCTTGCTTTCCTGAGTAGTCTGTGGTAGACAGCATATTTTTCTTATTAGCCAAATATCACATGCTCTCATAATTAGAAAATCAGTACCTCTTAATTCATAAAGCAGTCTTTCCTTGGCTTGCCTGTCCTCAGCAAGCTGCATACTTCTCTGTCAATTTCCCAGGAATGTATCTCGGCAATCATCGGTAGTTTTAATAAAGTCATAACCTTGATTACATACACTGCTTTCCAGTATCTTACTTATTCTTCATTATTAGCATAAAAATATCCAAGATATTCCATCACTATCTAGAAATTTCTTGATGCTATTCTTATTTCCAGGCATGTTCAGTTTTAAACTGAAAAAGGACTACGTAAGTCCACACATGTGCAGAAAGCACTTATGGCTATTAAAAAGCGATCCACACTTCTCTATTCATCAAAAAGCAACTTGTCCTGTACTCATTTTACAACCAAAGAAAATCCGCAATGATGATCTAAAAAGTAAGATTTTTTACTACAATATATTGAATTGTACCAAGGGTGCAATTCTGTGATGTTTTCATCTCTTAATGCTTTGTGAAATCAGCCAAGGTAAAGGATGCTCAGCCTCAACCCTAATGAATTTAGCCACTGTCAATCTGGAGTTCTTGATGTGAGGATAAGTTACCAGCAGTCTTACTATGACTGGCTGTGTATATATATATGTAGCCATGGATGGTATATATGCATATACATAAATATGCAAACACACAAAAATCACAAGCATTCCTGGATTAGCAAGATCTAGAGGCTGGCACAATTTTCCATGACAGAAGGAGCAAAAATAAGCACAAAAATAAATAAAGAAGGTTTTAACATCTTGTAACATGAGTGACTAATAATGTAAATATTGATTGTTGGACGTGCATGCAGGATCTGTTTTATGATTAAAAATGCCAGTGCTCAGCTCTTTTCTAAAAGCAGAAGTTACAGGTTTCAAGAGGGAAAACTATAAACCTCATTAGATATCAGTGTTTGATGTTCAGCTCTACATAATATCCGATAGAGAAATCAAGCTTTAAAATGGCAAGTAATTTAGGCAAATATTTAACTGATTTGAATTAGGTAATTATTAACAAAGTTATTTAAAACTTTAGAAAAATCCTGATTGGTGCACATAGCACATGGTTTCCACTATAGTTTTACCTTTAAAAGCTCACCTCTTTTTCCAAAAAAACATGTATTAATACGTCATTGCATTTCAGTCAAGGCAATAGTAATGAAATTAATTTACATTCAGTACTGCTTTCTCTGTTCCCTGCTTTGCCCTAAGTCCCCCAAGAGTAGGCAGCAGATCACTTATGTAGGAAAAGACCTGACGTTGCACAAGCCTTCACTGTCAACATCGATGGAGTCTCAACAACACTGTCAACATGCTGTGACTAAAATTATCTTCGCACTGAAGATGATGACTTCACTCATATTTATTGAAAAGTAATTAGCCATGTTTGCCCATCAAGACACTATATTGCTTCATTTTAGAGGGCTTAAATTAACTTCCATTTAAATTGTTTTGTAAGAGCATAGAGTTTTGTTTTTGTGGCACTGGATTAAGGCAGAAGCATGTCACAAAATAAATAATCATTTTCCTTCAGGACAGAAGGCTCCATTCCGGTCTTATGTAAAATGGGGGGTTTAATTATATAATTTCCTGCTGTCTTGGTGCTGCATGTAATACGCACCAAGTTTAATCATAGCAATAGATACTTTCAGCCTCATCAACCCCATAGCTAAGAAATATAGTTCAAGTAGCCTCAAAGTTGATTTATTAAGTATTACAAATAATTCATGGTCAAATTTGTGATCTATAGATCCAATTCTTTCCCTCATTAGGTTAAGGACAGAGGCGAGGGGGATGCAGTATATCTAGGAAATAAAATGTACCAGCGGGACTTTACAGTGGCACAAGGCATCTCTGAAGCGAGGGATTCCCATAATACTGAACCAAGGTTTATATTGACTGAAACCAGAGTAATTTTGCTATTCTCAAAGGGAGGATGTGAAAAGATAATCATAGTTCTCCTGTCAGAGTTAAGATTGTATGACAAAGCTGATGCTTACTATATATGATTACACTGGACTTTGGTGACATTTTTTTCATTAGGCCTTGAGAAAATCATTAATCAGTGAGAAGGAAAGGTGGCTGGTTACGTAAATGTTATTGTAGGTTTCAGAGGTCTAGATTTCCAGGAACAGTATCTTAAATTTCATATACGATGATGCAAGATCAAAGCAAGAATATTATAACTTCAATATCAACTGCAAAATGTGCCTGACTGGGGAATTAAAAGAGTAAAGATTGGAGAATGGCTAGAAATGTACCATAAGCTCAAGCTGGTGATCAGCACCCCACACAAATACCTCATTCAAACTATAAGCAACATTATTCTTTGATATCTCCATAACTCCTTGTTTATCACTTTTCAAATGTGCATGATATCATGAGCGTTATTAACAGTTGGTACACTGCATTTCTATCCATTCATATTTAGAGAAATTCTCATTTCATGTGATAGAAAGAGAATGATTATGAAGCAGTTCATTGGACTTTTCTTAATTTTACTAGTTTAGATAATTTGCTCAGTTGGGTTATTCTCTTGCAGTAGCATTCTTCCCCTTGCTAAGGGAGAGAGTATATATCTTATTCAAATGTCTATTTTGGGGGAAAAATGGAAGAAAAAAGAAAATAAAACACGAAACTTCCTTTGTTACCAACAGGTGAGTTAAACTGATGCATGTCTGAGTCAATGCAATTATGCCCGAAGGACACTTCTCAAATCACTGAGAACACTTTTAGGGACTAAATCCAACTAACAACTTTGCTTACCCTTTAGGATTACAGAATCATTGAATAGTTATGGCTGGAAAGGACCTTCAGATCATCAAGCTCCAACCCCCCTGCCATGCCCAGGGACACCTCCCACTAAACCATTCCACCCAAGGCTCTGTCCAACCCGGCCTTGAACACTGCTGGTGATGAAGCATTCACAACTTCCTTGGGCAACCCACTCCAGTGCCTCACCACTCTTACAGCAAAGAATTTCTTCCTCAGATCCAACCTAAACTTCCCCTGTTTAAGTTTGAACCCATTACCCCTTGTTCTCTCACTGCAGTCCCTCATGAAGAGACCCTCCCCAGCATCCCTATAGGCCCCCTTCAGATACTGGAAAGCTGCTATGAGGTCTCCACGCAGACTTCTCTTCTCCAGGCTGACGAGTCCCAACTTTCTCATCCTGTCTTTATATGAGAAGTGCACTCCAGTGCCCTGATCATCCTCGTGGCCCTCCTCTGCACTTGTTCCAACAGCTCCATGTCCTTCTTATGTTGAGGACACCAGAACTGCACACAAAACTCCAAGTGAGGTTTCAGGAGAGCAGAGTAGAGGGGCAGGATCACCTCCCTTGACCTGCTGGTCACGCTCCTTTTATGCAGCTCAGGATATGGTTGGCTTTCTGGGCTGTGAGCGCACACTGAAGCCGGCTCATGTTAAGTTTTCTCATCAACCAACACTCCAAGTCCTTTTCCACAGGGCTGCTCTGAATCTCTTCTGTTCTAAACCTGTAGCTGTGCCTCGGATTGCTCAGACCCAGCTGTAGGACCTTGCACTTGTCATGGTTAAACTTCATGAGTTTGGCAT
>JASSUY010030517.1:0-32349 GCA_032466535.1 Forpus xanthops | reverse complement strand
GGGAAAAGCAAAACTGTGGTCCTTAACAGAGGATTTGTGCCACTGAGATTGTAGCATTATGGCCAAAAGTAATTTGGATGTATCTTCCTGGTGCTGAGCATCCATGAACATGACTGCAAATACTCATTATACAATTGAACAGCTCAGGATCTTAAGAACAAATCTGAGGACATCTGATTAGCGCAGCCTAAGGTTGATTTAAGTCACCATGCAATGGTGTCCTGTCTGCTGATGGAGAGAATAAAAGTTGCCTGTTAAGAGTGTAAAGTGTGAGGTGAGGTGTTTCACCCCAGGCCATGGCTCTCCTGTGGCTTTGTTCCAGAGAAGAAATACAGATAAATGCTCCCAAATACCTGGTGGTCCTAAGTATTCTTATGGTGTGTGCAGAGCACAAAGGGACTGTTCAGTGTGTGGGCTGGAAAGCAGGGAAATCATTGAAGAGCATTTTGCACCCGCGGAGGTTACCAGGAGAGGAGCTCGATGTGCCTTGCAGGTGCCCTCCACCAGGGCAGGAAGGACAAGATCAGTTTCTGCAGTTTCTTATGTCTGTCCTTCCTGTTAGCACTTATGCACCAGGGTTATTGAGGGTCCATACATGCCATTTCTTAACATGCATATTGTAGGAGCTTGGGGCTATGTTTCCCATCCCCAGGAGCACAGGGATTAGTGTGGTAATGGACCACTGTGGCTCTGACCTATACACTACTTCGCAGTCTGCTCTTAGGGCAGTGGTAGCCCTAGCCAGCCTGCTCAGTTCCCTGATGATTTATGCACAGTGAGATCCTCAGGTGGCAGGTTGTTCATTTTTCCTGCATGGTGGCTCATGGTGGCTTCACATATTCCACAAACAGCACAAAGG
Organism: Forpus xanthops; assembly: GCA_032466535.1. Taxonomy (NCBI): domain Eukaryota; kingdom Metazoa; phylum Chordata; class Aves; order Psittaciformes; family Psittacidae; genus Forpus; species Forpus xanthops. Next base: position 31,490 of record JASSUY010030517.1, on the reverse strand, counting down.
TCCATAGCACACACAGCAGCAGGAACATTTGGGAGCAGTTAACCCACAAAAGCTCAGAAATAGGGGTGGTGGTTGTTTTTCTTTAAGTGCTTCACTTAATGGACTTGCATCCTTTCTCCTCCTCCACCAGCAGCACATTTCAGTCTTTGCCATCTTGAGAACTGCATATACCCATTCGGTGAGGCTTATCAAAAATATTCTTGGTTTTGCCCCTTCTGGGCAGCTATTCCTATGGATGTCCCCCAGTGTCTGGTAGCTTCCAACCATCAGCTAACTTACTGCTTGGCTGCTCTTGCCAGCACAAGACAGGCAAATTCCTTTTGTCTGCAGTACGATTGGAAAGAGCCAGCTTGGGGCTTCGTTTCTGTGTTTGAACAGTTTTAAATGACTGAGTGTCAGAAAAAATAAGCTTCATGCACTCAAAAATGCATTCGCAGAGGCTAGGAAACACTGGGACTGGATGGTTTAGAAGAATAAAGAAGAAATAAGGAAAATATTCCTTTGGTTGCTAGGATGCCTTTTTATCATTGAGATCAGTGTGGTTTGGATTTTTTAATTTTTATTTAGATGTATGACTTATTTATTATGGTTACAGCACTGCTGCAGTGTATTGTATTCTGACAATGGATTTAAGTGAGACAGTTGGTTAGCTCTTTGATGTGAAAATTAGGTCTGAAGTGTGGAATGGGCCAAGATTTTAGTTTTTCTTTGAAGAAAAAATAATGAGAGTTAGTGATGGAAATCATGGTTATTCTTTTCTGAAGATGAGAAAAGTGGCATTTACTAGGACATTTGTCCCCAGAATTTATTCTGTTCGCATGAAAATAGTTTGCATCTCATGCAGCTGAGGAAAGGAGTGTGAAACCAAGGCAGATATTTTCCTGCTAGTGGTACAGCCCCGGGTGGGGACTTTATCATCACGCAGGGAAATACATGTCTGGCTCTTTGTCTTCTGCTTTTTGTGACAAAGGAATTCCCATTTGAATCGCTGTGCTCTGTTCAAGCCCCCTCCAAGCCTCTGGGTTAGCAGCAGTCAGTCTTTGCAGTGTCCTGACGTCATCCAGTGTATGCATAAGCTCTGCTATTGTCTTTCGGAGAGCAGGGGCTGGGGATTGCAGTATCTGGTGGCTGCTACCTATTTATGCCGACCGGTATCAGGGAAAGGACGCTGGCCTGCCTGTATCTCTTGGATTTAAAACAGAAGCTCCTGTCTTTTGCTTCCTGAAGAAGGACCTTTGCTGCGGTTGCAAGGAAAAGCTGCTGCTGCTGCGGTGTGGAGCAGAGGAGGGGAGAGGAGGAGAGCGGAGAATCTGGCAGCTTGGATAGCCAGGATTGCATTGTCTGGCTTCATGACCCCTGCTGTGTAGCAGTCTCATCCCTACACTCCCTCTGTCTTCCACTCTTTTTTCTTCTTTCCTCTTTAAAATAGCAGCATCTGGGGCCAGCCATGTTTGGCACTGAATCTTCATGTAAGTAAATGCATCCCACTTACATCTTTTTCTGTTGAGAATAGGGCTTGTTTTAGCCTTGTTGTACCCTCTGCGTTTGCATTCCCTTTGCTGTAGGTCACTGGCTAAATATTGCGGTCCTCGCCTGTTTACCAGCGGATGTAAGATGCCAGAGGGGAAGCATCTACCTCCCAACTGTGGATGCATCCTTGATGCCAGCAGCAGGGCTCTCAGCGCTGCTGAATTCAGGCCACTGAAAGACGGGGGAAAAAGGCAGTTTTGCTTGAATGTGTGAACTGATAAGATCGCATCTGTCAATGATCGGGAGTTGCAGATGCACTACTTGGGTGATATGTTTGGGAACTGGGAACGCTGCAGCATTAGATGGGCAAGAGCTGGGGGAGAGTGATTTAATCAGCAGGAAAAGAGTATCTGTGTCATTTGCTCCATTTTTGTTCCAAGGAAGAAGGAGGCTTGTCTTGGGTCCCTCTGTAACTGGAGAATCCAAAATTAAATTAGGTGGAATTCTAAATATGATAAAATTTCAAAATAATAGGATCATTTATTTGTTTCTTCCTGACCTTTTGTGCTGGAAAATCTTAACTGAGGCAGTCTGCTGTATAATAGCAGTACAGACGCATGGCATTGAAAGCCAGACAGTTTAGCTTCAACAGGAGCAGCGATTACCTATCTGGCAAATCTAGCCATGGAGGAAGGCTGAGGGTTGTGTATAAATAATGTTGCTGGTGACAGTGTGGCTGTATGGAGACCAATCTGATGCAGTGATTGTCGGGTGACAGAAAAACAGCGAACAGTCGTTTTACACTGTGTTTTGTGCACAAGTAGTACTGCATGTTGTTGAAAAGTGTCTCGTTTGAATATGAAGCAGTGCTATTTTTATAGTGTTCTAATGTGCAGGATGTTGTAAGGTGTCCGTTTTGTTAGAATGGGACCTGTTCTGTGGCTTGGCTCTTCCTGGGAAGTGGTAGGAGCATTGGGATACCTCATAATCTTGTCCTCCTGGCTGTCAAAGCCCCATGCTCCCAAAGGGTTAATCATCCCTGTTACCTGGCTCTGTCAACTGTCCCCTCCTCTGCCATAACACTGGTCAAGGCCAGGCAGCATAAACACAAATATGCCTTTAGGTTTCTTTTGTTTAGGGACAGTTGTTTTATGCATGGTTGTAAGCAGCTTGCAGCTCTAGGTCTGTGCAGTGTGAGCAGAGATGCCAAACGTTGCAGCTGCATCTGTTCATGCCCTGCCAGATCTATGAGCCCCATGTGCATCCATGGAGTCTGCCTCAGCAAAACGTATATTGACTTGCTGCAAGATAGCATCAGGGGTGTACCTGCCCTCCTGCAGAGAGTGTCTGTTGTGTACTTGGAAAGCAAAATTTCTCCGTCTTGTTAAGCTATCCAGCCTTGTAGTCCTCTCTTGTTTTATGAGGTGCATTAATAAACAGCTTTCTTGTCAAATCAAGCTTTTGGCTAAGGTCATCAGTTGTACCACCAGCAGCTGTGGCTGCTTTTGTTTCCATGGCTCCCATAAGGCAGAAAAGGGCAACAGGACCTTCTGTAGAGCTGCTACCTGTTTCGCAGAAGGGTCTGGCAGCATGATTTGCCTTTAAACAAGGGGTTAAATGCAACATGGCTTGTGGCCATTGATCCAAGCAGAGGCTGTGGCCAGTCCCTGGCTGCCCTCCCCAGCCAGAGGAAGGGGAAGGCAATGTGATGGCCTCGCCTTTGTTCAGTCCCTTTCCTCTGCATCTCCGTTTTGGGCTAGATCTTGTTGTACCCAACAGCTCCCTGGGACATTGGTTCAGGTCCTTCAGGCCAGGCTGGATGTGCTGTTGCCTGCTGCTGTGGGATCTGGCACAGGACAGGAGAGTGGGGTGATGCTGGGCAGCCCCACATAACCAGCCCTGTCCACACAGCTGCTGGAGAGCCGCAGGTTTGCTCTCAAAGAAGGAAAATGACATCAAAATGAATGTGGTCAGAATGCAGTTGCAGCTAGTGGGTTTGGCCTTTCTTCTCCTCTTGTCTCCTTTATATTTCCAACCTGTAAAATGACAGCAGTGTGACTAGTTAGTGTTTCTGTCCAGCTAAAACAAAATAAACAAAACAAAACAAGTCAGATTCAGCATCATCTGGTCCTTGAAACACAACAGTAACTGTTTCTGCTGCTGCCCAAAATGCATGAAATGAGCAAATTGCATTTTTCTTAATCCTCCTGTTTACAATTAGTATTTAGGCTTTTGTTTCTCTCTTCTTTGATTAAAAAACCAAGAAAAATGGTCAGAAGCAAATACTGGTTTAGAACCTTCATTCTGTCACTCAGTATCAAAATATTTTAACAAGTCAACTCCCATTCAGCATTCCTGGCTTTTATTCTTGCTTTTAACAGCAGTCGGAAGGGCAATAAAAGATAGTCCAAGGGCTATTGTAGAAACAGAGGCATCTGCTTATCGCCTCCTGGATGGAAGGAAAGACAAACAGCAGGCAAGGCTGGCCTGTGAAGGGGGATAAGGCAGCAGGCGACCCACAAACAGCTGCTACTGCTGAGCAAAGCAGAGTATGCAGAGCAAAACCCCCAAGAAGTGTCCATGGGAAGGGCTGGGCTGTGCAGGGCAGTTGCTGTATGGACATGCCCTGTATTTTCCATCAAGCACATGTACCTGTCCACTTGCAGCTACGCTGCTGGGGGCTGTCTGCATGGGGGGGCAGCTCTCCATCCTGTGCCACCTCTCCTGCTGACCTGTCAGGTGTATCTGCGCACTGTAATAGTTTCAGGTGCTGTACTGGGTAAGTAGAACTTGGTTTGATAAAACCTTGTGAATGAAGTTTCCTCTTAAAGGTGAGATGATGTTGTAGCTCTGCTGAAGCAGGGAAGTGGTCAGGCTTCAAGTGATGAGCTGCGCCCCAGGAGAAGGACACCCTCAGTTCATGACGAAAAGATAACCCTAAGCCTAGGGGAAATAACCAGCAAAATCCCTTGTCTAACTCATAGTATTGGCAGGTGCAGGCTGACAGGAGAGACAGTACAGGCACAGATTAAAATGAAATACAGGAGCAGCCATGGTTGGTTATTGAGGCTCACAAATGCTGGGAGCGATCAGGGCAGCATGGCTTCACAAAATCAATCTGTGTAATGGGAAGAAATGGGGCAGGATGTGGTTCAGAGACTGTAAAGTGAGCACAGAGGTGCTCAGAGAGCCATTTCATGCACGTGTGAGAATGTGCACTAAGTGTTCTTCAGGTACCTCAGAGTATCTCAGTAGGAAGCTGTGAGGAGGGAATTGCACACACCTGTACACCACTCGCCCCAGCACTGCTGAAAGGACCCAAATACCTGCTGCCAGTCTGAGATGATGTTCTCAGTACTGCTGCATTTGTTCATGCCAGAATGTTTTAACCTAGCAGTGACACTAAAGTGTGAGTTACAGGGAGGCTGTCTGGGAGGTGCTCTTCCATCCCAGGCTGTTCAGGGAGGTGCTTGTCGTGGTCCCTGTCTGGCAGATCAGCAGCTGTGCTTGAGCCGGGAGAGGCTGGACCAAAGGAGAGCGGTCCAAAGAGTAGGAGATATGCAAAACTAAAGGACAGGTGAAGCTTTTCCCCATCGCAAGTCTAATACTAGAAGTCTGCTCTCCATGGGGACATGGGGGGTGCTGTGGAGGAGGGGAGACCTTGCTTACTTCAGTGTGCCAGAAAAGCTGCTGTGCTTGCCCCAGGCTCACTGTACTGTCTTCTGCTCTGTCAGTTCAGAAAATGCTGTTATTCCTGGGCACTTTCCCCCCAAGCTTCTCTTCAAGCCAGAATGCAATAAATGGGAAAGGTTGCACCAAAATAATTGACTTTGTGGCATCAAAAAAGTAGCTTTACAAACCCCTGCAAAACAGCACCGGCCAACAGTGGAGAAATGAGAGATCTTAGCATCAAATATTGAGAACAAGGATGTTCTAATAGGCACGAGTGCTGCTGCCCTGGGCTGGTATGCCTGCCTTCTCCTTCCCCTGGCACCAGTGGGAGAGCCAGCCAAAACTCCTGCAGATAGTCAGTTTTGAGCACATTGGCTCCCCAGGCTGGTTCACAGGATGACTAAATGGGCAGTGGCACAGGGGAGGGTGGGACAGAGCCGTTGGAACTCTGGTGAGATGTCAGCCTTGCAACAGTGGGCTCCACTGAACCAGCAGATGACCAAAATGCTCCTTTTTTTTTGAGTATAAATAGCCCACTGTTGTCCTGAATTTCCAAGATGAGTAATAATAGTAAGCATGGGTACCTGGCATCAGATGTCTGCCACAATTTCACAATGATGTTATGCTGGTTTCTCAGGCAACTGTACGTCAAAGGGAGGTTACAGGAACATACCAGAAGCTGTAACTGTAAACTAATGTATTTGGCTGCTGAGGTTCCTGTGGTTCCATTGTTCTTTGACCAGTTCAATTTACAGGACCAGAAATAGGGATAAGTCTTTATGCCCAAGGACAACTGAAAGATTTTTAGAGTCCCTTTGGGCTGTGTGACCCAGATAGGAAGTGCAGTACATGCAGTGAGGACTGTGTCATATTGCTTGAGCTGGTGTAGAAGCAGTAGTTTTATGTAATTTTGGGACAATCAGTGGGTATGCCCAGCAAAAAAACCCCACTTCTTTGCCTAACAATCAGTTGTCTCTTTTGTCTAGATCCCTGAAGCATCAGGCAAAGGTCTGTAATGTGCTACAAAAAGAACATGTGGGATTCAGTGAGATAGAGTAGTGCAAGTTCCAAGATTAATAAATGTCTTTCCTGTTTGCTGAAAATACTGATGTAGTAACATCACCATTTAAACATTTCATAGTGACCAGTGAGAGATTACAAAATCTTAGAAATGCCATTATGTCCCTTATTGTAAAGGATACTATGTTGAGGCTTTATATTCTGGAAATAAGCTCTACAACTACAGAGAAAAAGCACTTGCTACCCAGAATCTGGTGTAGCTTAGTGGAAAATTGGCTGGCTTTGCTGTCTGTGATCAAGGTGAAGCTTATACTGAGAGATAGACTTACGATGCTCAGAAACTGAGAATGTAAGCAAACTCATATTTTACCTAGACCAACAAATGTGCCATTGCTTTCCAGCATTAGACGAAAAGTATTTTAGGAGTTCCTATGGCTCTCCATGGATTTAATTTGGAAATGGCATCTTGAGGTTTAAATGCTTTGATCAGTACATAGGAAATAGAAGGGACATCCTAGTGAAACTAAGAGGCAGCGATACAAAACTGAAGTCTGATATGCCTGACCTCTTTTGAGAAATACAGTGGCTAGGAAGCTCTTTCCTTGGTGCAGTGGGAGGAAGGATGATGAGGTGACCCTCAAAGCATGCTAGATACTGTTTCAGTCAAAGCAGGAACCCAAGTTGAAAATGATACAAAGTTGGTGAGCTTTTCAGAGGAAGTGAGTATATGGCTATAGTGGGGACTTCCCTCGTACATCGCTCTTGTAAAGGTTTGATTGAACAGAGAAGAAGGAGGAGAAAGTGATGGGAATGAACTCTGGAAGAACATTCCAGAAGTGAGGCCTTGCACTCAAAAGGCCTGTAGTCTTTGAAGCAATGAGGCAGTTTTCAAGATGTCAATGGAAAGATAATCCATCTCCCTTGGTCTCTTAAATGTGTCACTCATTAGTCCAGTAATTTTGCAGTCTACAGTGATGATACAATTTCATGTGTGTCATCACTCCAGCAAATGCCAGCTTGTGTTTTACTGATAAGAATGAGTCTTGGAATGCTGTCATGTATTTAGATTTCCTGCTGTATTCACCTTAGTGTGGAAGTACCTGTCTTATGGTGCATCAAGGAGTTTTGCGAGGATATGGGCTTGGAGTTGAAGTATTCTGGTTGTGCAAGTGCAGCAAAAGGAAAGTGTACTCAATTATTACAAAAGTTCCTGGATGGGAGAAGAAAAAGGAGATCAGGCATGTTTTACTTCATGTCTTTGCTGCATTTTTTAAGAGCAATAAGGAATTGTGTGATAAAGACATAACTAGAAAGCAGATTTGAGGGGAAGGGCATAAACTACTGCTCCATGGAGCTCAGAAGATAGCAACTAACTCCACTTGTAAGGTCTCTGCTACAAGAAAAGGAAAAACTTCTGTAAAAAGATAGCATCCCAAGCAGAACCTGAACTGCATTTATCACTGTCTTATCAATGCTTAACGTGAGTCACACTGAGTCTGAACTGAATTAGCACAAGGAAAACACTGCTGGTCACAAATATAAAACAAGAAAAGCATCATAATTAGCGATACTGAAAGATGCCTAAAAGGTGTATTTAACATTCATGAAAAGTGCTGAATGTGGAAAATATTAGCACCACTAACCTTTTTTCCTGTCAGCTGCATTCATTACCAGTATTAGTAAGGTGTTTAGGACTGTCGCAGTGGCAGTAAGTTGTGCTGCTGTATTTGCATAGTGGTAATAACCAGTCACTCAAACCATCCGTCTGCTGAAATAATACTCTTAAGCTTCTATTTAGATTATCAAAGAGAATACAGTAGATCAGAAATGTCAAATTAGCTGGTAAAGAAACATGTCAAGATGTGTGAAGATTGCATGCTGTACTTTGTCATCCACAAGGACATGAGCCCAAACAAGTCCAGCTAATAGCCCTAGAAATTTTATAGGCAGTGAGTAGAGGCAGAATTCTTATAGAGGGTTAAGTAAGCTGGGGAAAGTGTTCCTGTAACTCAGCAATGTATATCAGCCTGTCTGTTCTCTGTGTCCTCTGCTGCTTGCATGGTCCACAGTGATAACTCCAGATAAGCTGTTATTATTATGTGCAGAGCGAAGAGGGTGATAATCATGCTGCATGTGCAGATGGAGAAAAGCTCTGCATGGTGGAAGTGAGCTGCCAAATAAAAAGCAGCAAGATCTGAGCTGTAACTTCATGTTCAAGAGTAGAAATTCCTCCAGGAAATGGCCTAATGCATGAACACTGAACAGGAGGATACAGTGTCCTTTGTTACAGAAGAGAGGCTCTGTGACAGTACAGGCGGGAGCAGATTTCTCTACACCTGCAGACATGCTACTGATGTCTTTCTGAGGCTTCAGCTGGGATGTTGTGATAGCATGAGGAGATGGCAGTGGGATGAAGGATTTCTCAAGTGTGTTAAATAAGACACACTGCATCATCTTTAGTGTCATTTACAGTTGCCACAAACTCATGGGACTACGTGGTGTTGCCCCAGCCCATGTGGGTGCAACAGCTGCAGTGACCAAGAGATAAGTTGCCTACCCAGGATAAAGCGCTGGTGGTCTGTCACTGCAGAGCGGGGTCTGACAAAGAAAGGGCATTGAAAGGCCTTTACGTGGGACTTTACCAGTGTTGTCTTCATGGGTATGAATATTTTTATGCCTGGGATTTTCACTATACTAGGATACACCTCCACTCTGTGGAAGGTGGCACTGCTGTGGGCATTGTGTGTCATAGTCTGCAGTAACTGTCTAGATGCAGATAGACGTTAGCTTGGGCTAATAGACCAAGCAGATAGACATTAGCTCTGGGGCATTGCATGTATGCTAATGACTTGGAGTCTCTGCGGGTCTTGGCTGCATGTCAGACAGGACTGAAGCTGTAGATTTAAAACCAATGCCCTGCAGGAGTTCAGTGAACAACGTGCCTGGCATTTAGTTAGGTTATGTCTTGTTTGTGTGTCTATAGTGACATTCAGTCAATTCTTCCATAAAATATAGGTAAATATTCATACAGAATTACGCAGGGAGAAAAGCTCGTGTTTGGACTTGGCATCCTTAATAGCATCCCCTTAAACACAGAGGCTTCCCTGAGGGAACAAAGAGACTCTCTGATCTGGAGTGTTAGCGCAGCCACCCTTGCTGTAGAGCTGGGTGCTGCGGGAGCAGCTGCTGCCTGCAGCCTGGCAGTAAATGCACGGCATTGGCATTTTCAGTTGTCCTCCTTTCGTTCACTGATCTGTATGTACTCCGGATCTGTTCTGGTTTACACTGGGAAGAAAGAGGTGACTTGATGTCACTGAGCAATCTAACTATGGTCAGAGGAGTTCAAAAAACATCTCAGGTTTTTTTTATTTATGAATGTGCTATATGTGTATATATGTCTTAACATATTTTTAATCTTTGTTTTTACTTTGACAGCTGCTGTGAGTTAAAACTGTAACTGCCTTCTTCTTACTAGGGCTGTAAAACAGACTGGTTGACCAACGTTAAAGCAGCTTTTTTCCTAGTGAAGAAAGAGCCTGAAGCTGCCTCCTCAAATAGCATGGCATTGCCGATATGGAGCTGTGTTCTTACTGCTTCTCTCCAGGGTGTTCAGTACCATAGCAGTTAGTACACTGGTTCCTGTGTGTGTGGTGAGCCCAAACATTTACATATATCTGGAAATCCGGCTGTACTCTGATCTCCAGAAGCATTGCAGACATGCTCACTGAAGGGGGTGGAGGTATGTCGCAGGCATCACGGGCAAGCCTGCATTGCAGCTGACTCATGTGCTGCCTAATGTGCAGGTAAGGAGGATTATGCTGCCAAGTTGGAAACTGGAATTTCATCTTTGAAAATCAGCTGCTGGAGGTTACTGATAGCTTTGTTGCTGGTTTTGTTTCTTAATTGGCTAAAATCAGGGCATTAGTCCTGGTTTTGTTTCAGAAGTTCAGTCTGGAAATAACCTTTCAAAAGGAAAGATGCTCAACTATTAAATCCTAAACTTGAATCATAGTTGTTGGGCTGTGCTTGTGCTTTCTAGCATCCAGACACACAGACTTTGCCTCATTAAATAATTTTGAAGAAGAAAATGAGAATGAACAGTGAAATAATAGCAAAAGTTATTGGTGGATATAGTCAGAATGAGCTCTAATGAAAATAAACTTGTGAACAGCGGTCTGAGATATTATCCTATAAAAGAATTGGTGAACAAGATACTCATGATGGGACAAGAAATATTTTATAACATTTTAAAAAATCACATTGTTTCCCACCATTTAATTTGCTTTCATCCTTTGCAAGAAGAATGGAGGGCTACCTATGAGTTAAAGTAGAGCTAACATCCCTTTTACTGTAGAAAGTTGCTTTCTTATGGACCTTATACATGAACCCAAGGCAAAATATGGCCTTCATGGAGTCAAGTTTCATCTGATTGCTTCTGTGCAATGATTTCACACCAGCTACAGCAGGATGGTGATGCCCAATAAGTTAGCAACAGCAGTTGTCTTATGGTACAAGTCACTGCAGTCAAGTTTGAGTATTGGCCATTTGCAGCTGGTCACCTTTTCTTTAGGAACAGCATGTAAAGGTGGTTTTGAGCAATAAGAGACTTATGCTAAATAGGTGTTGAAAACCTTTTTGCTGAATTTGTAAAAGCTTGGGCTAATTGATGAGACGAGTCTTTTGTGTGCTCACTATTCTCAGAAGGAGTACATGATCTGTTATAAGGTTTGCCTGTACATGCCTTTCCTTAGGCTTAAATGAAAGTCATTTTTTTGACATGGTTAATTAAGATGGGGTAAAAAAACCTACACAAATTCTCAGTTAAGACTAATTGAGTTAACAAAGTGTAGGTTTAAGGTTAACCGAAATAAACTTTCTTAGCTGAAATAAGAATGGCCATGAACTATACTGTGTCAAAATGCATGTGCAGGCAGGTCTGAGTGCTTTAAAGGAATACTCATGTAAAAATGGCAACATGGTTTGTTGTTTTTAATGTCTTTTGTAACACTTCACTCTCAGGTTCTTAACAAGCACTAATGACCTTTGATAAAGGGTTTAAATTTCACATCTGGCAAAGATGAACTATGGTTTGTAAGCATAACATGAATAATTTTGTTTTCTTTCTTCTTGCTGCCACTGGTGATTTTTTCTGCAAAGCTAACGATAGACATTTGGAGCATGCCAAGAAAATGGATAGTAGGTAGTGTTAATCGCTAAACCCATAGATAAGGCCATGCTTCCCTAAAATGCTTCCTAGTGTAACAGCCTGGAGATATTTCTATTGATCCATAGTGGCAGAGCATAAACAGTTCTGAGAGCATGAGGTGAGAAGAGCCTTCTTAAATTTATGAGGACGTTATCTGTCATAGTTCGGTACATAAACCATTGCGCAAGGTGATATGAAAGTTAGCCTTTCCACCACTCAGCCTATTGTTTGTGTTCTGGATCTAAATACTACACTTGAGCTGGTTTTAAAACTGAAGATTATGACAAAAACAGGAATTGAGCACATAATATATTTTGCAAGCTGTTGATCTGTGGTAACTGAAATAAATTGAGGAAGAACAACAGTTGGAAACCTGAAGGAAGAGGTCAGACCATCTTATTCTTGAGCAACAAGAAAACTGAGGAGGTGTGATGAGCTAGAAGAGAGAAGGAAGTCTGCAACATGGAAGATCCTGGAATAGTAAATTCTTGAATTGTGGGGGATTTGGAAAGCACGAGAGCTAAAGTCTTATATGCTGAATAGGCACTCTGAGTATATATGTTTAAGAGAGGGGAGGATGAGAGAAGCTGTAGGAGGGGCAGATGTGAACAGGCCTGATGGTGGAATGCTTAGTCCTGCCCACCCTTTGTTAAGGAAGACATGCTGCCATTCCCATGAAGAAATCAAGAGACATCCTTAAGATCTAAAATGCAAATGCTGGAAATGCTGTTGAAGTGATCCTAGTAAATGGGGCCGTTTTATAAATTAAAAGCAATACATTGGCCTCCCTTTACTCCAGTATCTAGAGGAGAAGATGGATGGTAGATAATTTGCCATAGTAAATGTTATCACACAGTCGTTGACTGCTGTGTGAACAGTTTATCTTGTCTGTGGAGCCAGTCCCCCTGCTCCTGCTTGGGGTGGCAAAATAGGGCAGTGTCTCTTGGACTGGGGTGGTGACCCAGGGTTGAGGCAGCTGACACAAATCCTGCTTTGTTTCCAAATCTCTTTAGATTGTGGAGTGGAGGCCGGCTCCTTTTGCCTACCCTCATTTTCCAGGGGCAGTTTTTGTGATTTTCTCTAGGTCTGTCAATCCTGACTGTAGCCTGTTTTACTGACAGCGCCAATTAAGTAGCTGAGCATTTACTCTTCCTCCCAGATGGTTCCCTCTTCAATACGGGAAGCAATCTGTGCTGTAACAGAACAGGCAGGCGCCCAAGCTGTAGTCTTTACACAGATTGGTGCAGCCTGCCGTTTGAGGCTGAATTAATGGTGGGATGTGATTTAAGGGTGTAGATAGGAAGGAGCAAAACCGGGGTGGGATGGAGCTGGGGAGAGGACAAACTGCTTGGTGCTGTTTTGTTTGAGCCTGGCTTGCTCCTAATCCTGCTAGCCATTCAGCCTTGATGGCAGCAATAAGCCTGAGTACCAGCTGTGCCTTCCTATGGGCTGCCCTGCTATTTTCAGCTCCTGTGAAAATGAGGCATTTCCATTTAATTTTTTCCCTTCTCTTTCTCTAATGAACAGGTAGGAACAACAAATGCATGTATGCCCTCCTTAGTGAAGGCTCCACTCCTTCCAGCTGCATTTACTGTCAAGATCCCTTTCAATCCATTGCTTATTTTAGATCTAGCATCTTGTAATTCAGACAAAATAACTGAAAGTCTCTGCTTATTGCTGAGATCTCCTGCAGCTTCCAGCTGCTCTGCAGGCACTTGCATTCAGAACTTGCATTTCTGAGTGCAGGCCTAGTCACCCATTCAGCACCACCAGTACGGCCCCACAGAGATTTTCCTGCTGGAATGTTTTCCCTTTATCCTGAAAAATCTCATATTTTCAGGAACTTACTGGAAGAGACACTTGATTTTCCTCCCTATTTCTTAGAACTCTAAAGGTTACAGTGGAGAAAATGGCTGAACACACCACTGTTTCATGTGCTGTATGATCAACTCCAACAGTGTTCCAGGTTCTCCCTGGAAGCTTAGTCTTTACCGCCTTTAGCTGTAAAAAGCACCATGCTCTTCTTTCCATTACAGCCCATACAGCATGCCTGATAGGTTGCCTGAGCATAAAAAGGTGCATTGAATTAATTCAGTAAATCTAAAAAAGGCCGTTTCTCAGACTGTGATGGACAGATGAGGTTTAGAGAGCGTGATCTGTTACAGAGGGGGCTTAGCTAGGTCACTGACATAAACAAGAGAGTCCAAAGTCTAGGTAGCCAGAATCAGTTAACAGATAGGTATTGAATATTTTGAAAGTGGATATAAATCTGTTCTGAAGCTAATAGACTTACTCTTTTTTTGACAGAATCCCTGAAGCAGCAAGAAAATAAGTAAGGCAACAACAAGCCTGTCCTCCTGTAGAAGGGGTGGACATCCAGGAAAAATAGTTATTGTTATCTATGACACTGCCTTCAATTATTTGGCTTGGTGCAGTCCATCATATTTTTATCTTGAACCTGTCACTTTATTTGTTGCTAGTGAATGACTCCCAGCACTGCATGTGGTTTGGCCGATGGGGCTCAGGGTGGTGCACCGTGCATATCAGCACCAGAGTTACTCCTTTTGTCCACTACAGACATATATGGCTGTTCTTCAGGCTCCGGACCTTGCTATGGCCGCTCCGGTTCATATAGTTACAATTCATGACATTATCTCGGAAATTGTTCAGTGAATTATTTTGTTAAGCACTTAGTTTTGAAAGGAGACTTTTACCATGTGCCGTTAGGTAGTTAAGTTTTCTGCTCAGTGGGGTTCTCTGGTCTCTGAGTGGACTGACAAGGGTCTTCTTTAACAGGTAAGGAAGAGAATATGGCTCTTCAGCTACAGCTTCACAGCTGGAAGCACTTTCACCTCAGTACATGTCTGTAAAATGCAATGCTCCTTCCAATTCCAGTCACTATTTCCATCTACTTCAAGCAAGATTTCAAAGTTGTTTAGCAGCAAGTACTTGTGGTGAGTGGAAGAAGGTAGTTGCTATGCTTGCAGGGCAGCACTTGCTTAAAGCAATGGCAGAATTTATGTTGTACTTATTTATACTCCCATTTTTGTGTTCTCTAGTTGTGTTTGTGTCAGTTACTGAGTAGAAGTATAAGAACACATGCACCTTTTTTACATAATAAACATTTTACATGTGCATACAATGTTTATTACATCTAGCTTGTATGTAATGAAGAAGCTGTAGGTTATCTTTTCACATCCTCCTTCAGGGAGAAGTCTAGTTGTGAGTCGTGGGTTTGGTGGTTTCTGTTGTCAGCTTTAGTGTTGGGATATAAAGCGAGGAACTGAGTCAAGGCAATGAAATGTGCAAATTTGGAACTGAAAACAGCAACTTCAAATGCAGTAATTTGCCAAGTAAAGATGTTTTAGTCATTCTCCAATCAAGTTTTAGCACTAATCAGCCAGTGGATGTTCCCATTGCTGAATCTTACTTTGATTCTTAGTATCATTTCAGATTGAAGGTAAATAGTGGTTTTGTCATTAATTTGATCCTATTATTTGAAGTAAATCAGCGAGTTACAAAAAAGAACCCATTTAAAAATTGGTTGATAGCTTTAAATCATTATTTTTTAACAGTTCTTTTTCATTCATTAGTATTTCAGCTGGGCATCAATGTGGTATCAGTCTAAATTGAGGTACTACTTGTACATTTAGATAATAGTTTTTCATCACACCTTAAATTTTGTTCTATCACCATTAGGCAGAATCCTGGAAAACACTGATGTTAGAGAGCTGAGACAGGGAAAAAGATGTATTTTCTCAGTAAAGGTGGTCAGGTGCTGCCTGAGAAGCCATGAATAACAGATAGAATAGAATCATAGAATAGTTAGGGTTGGAAAGGACCTTAATATCATCCAGTTCCAACACCCCTGCCATGGACAGGGACACCTCCTACTAAACCATGCCACCCAAGGCTATGTCCAACCTGGCCTTGAATACCGCCAACGATGGAGCACTCACAACTTCCCTGGGCAACCCATTCCAGTGCCTCACCACCCTTACAGTAAAGAATTTCCTCCTTATATCCAAGGAGCAATATATGGCAGGCTGCCCACAGTTCATGTTGTGACTGAATGGGAACTTGGAGAGATCTCTGAGAAGACAGTGGTATTTTTTGATTATGCTGACTTTGAGACTGGCTAGAAGGCAAATGGAGCATGAAAGACCCGGGTTTATGTGTTCCTGTCTGGATTGGGCAGTTTTTGAGTTTTACTGTGTCCATAACATTACATCTTCTCCTGTGGGCTGGTAGTGCTGAGGTTGACAATCTAGACTTATCCCTGAAATGTCACAGGCATTGATGGCCCAGGCTGGCATCATTTTGACCCACTTCCATGTAAGACCCATAGACTTGTTTTCTTGCTGCTTGCCCTTCTCCAGCAGGAGGATGCTCTGGGATAGGGACCTGACAACATAGAGTCTTGGAAGTGCTGTCCTTTAGCATCTTCTCTTTGGGCAGATCACATCTTTCTTCAGGCTTGAGCATTGTGTTTACAAGGTGATTCTCTTGGGTGAGAGTCTTCAATATCTGCTTGTATTCAGAAGGTATACTATGTTTTTAGTCTTTGTCACTGCTTTAAGGTGTGCTTCCAAATGTACACACTATGTATATTTGTACTTTTATGTAGGCGCTTTCTAATAGCGATACTAACCCATTTTTATTGATGAGTGTTGCAGCTGAAGAATGTGAGACATGAAGAGGTCATTCAGGGCTCAGGTCAGTTGCCTGAATGAGGCACATAGAGCCATTTCAGATGCCCAAGGATGTATTTGTCTTGGCCTTCAGCTGTTGGTCCCTGAGAGTATTCTGTCTGTGCTTTGCATCAGTGTATCAGCATCTCAGACAGCTTTCAATGCACAGGATTTGACTACTGAATCAAGCTCTTTCTGTCACCAGGGGGTGTCTTTTATGTTATCCTGAAGAGATCTGGTCATGTTAAGTAGTGTGGGAATCTCAGATTCTTCAGGGTTTACGGCTTTTTGTTGTTTTGAGCAATAGAGAGTGTAAGTCACAAGGATGGTGATAAACTTGGACTCTGGCAAGGCGTGTCAACTGTTGCTGTGATTAACACCGGCTGCTCAGCCTTGGGACTCAGGGAACATGCTGTACTCAACTTATCTGGCTTAGAAATGCCCTCCGCTTGCCATTTGCAAGCAGGGACAGACAGAAGACAAGCATTTCTTCCCTTAAATATGGGACTTGTTATAGTTTAGTTGCTTGGCAATCCACTTGACTGTAAAATAAGCAGACTATTAAGCAATGTTACTGGTTTCCTTCCTTCTATGGTTTTGTGGGATATCCTATGATCTTTGTACCGTTGCAGCCTTTGCAACCATCTGTTAAACTGAAGTGAGAGGCACTGCTGCCACAGATCTGTCTTTGGGGGAGAGAAAGTCACTCTGTTTTCAGGTGTTCCTCCTGGTTTCTTTTTCTATATGACACTGCATTTCTATTCCTACCACTTCCCTTTCTCCTTTTAAGCTTATTGGCAGCATCTGTTGCTGCTGTCTATAATTACACTTGGCACTGGGAGAAGGGGAGACACTGAGCGCAGCAACTGCCTATGCCTTCCCTGTAGGTATTCAAAGTCATGTGCTAATATAATGACTGTTCTAGATTCCTTTCATTTATTTCCCTCTGATCCAAAACAAATTCTCCTCTCTCAGCCCTTTAGGGACTAAACTCTACCTCCTCCCTTGGTGGAGAAACACAGAACCAGATACTACTGGCAGTTACAGTATAGATTTATATTATTTAACACATAAATATAATGATTTTTATTTTTTAAATATATTCAGTTATTTATATATGTGGCTATCTGGTGATTGAAGCAGTCATCCACATGTAAAATCCTGACAACTCCCTGAAAGATGCAAGTGCCTTTTTGATCCCAAGTAGATAGCTGTACTTCCTGTGATCAGAATAATAATTATAATTATTAACTGTCCTGAGTTCAGCAGTAGCAGTCATTTTTCTCCTTCTTAGTAGCTGGTGCAGTGCTGTGGTTTTGACTTTTGGCCTGAGAACAGCACTGATAACACCGGTGTTTTTAGATGCTGCTCAGTAATGTTTACTCTGACCAAGGACTTTCTGAGTCTCATGTTCTGCCAGGGAGGAGGGGAAGCCGGGAGGAAGCAGCAGCAGGACACCTGACCCAAACTAGCCATAGAGGTATTCCATACCACAGGACATCATGCCCACTATATAAACTGCGGGCGGTTACCTGGAAGGGTTAGATTACTGCTCGGGTCAGGGTGGGTATCGATCAGTGGGTGGTGAGCAGTTGTATTCTCTTCCCTTGTTATTTTCCTTGTCATTATTATTATTGGTGGTAGCAGTAGTGGTTTATGTTATACCTTAGTTACTGGACTGTTCTCAACCTGTTGGAGTTACATTCTGTTGATTCTCCTCCCCATCCCTCTGGGAGCTGGAGGGAAAGGAGGAAGTGAGTGAGCACGGCTGCATGGTTCTGTATTGTCGGCTGGGCTTAAACCATGACATTAACATTAGTAGATATTGGTACTAGTAATAGTTCTGAATAATACTAATAAAACACAAATAAAAGATTGCAGATTGTGAGCGGTGTTTGCCTTTGGGTCACTGGAAGAAAGCTCTTTTGAAAATCTGCTTTTCTGTTTGTAGAAGTTACTTCAGGTTCTGCCATACTTTATCTTGATGTGGCCTTTTCCTACTGTTCAGAGCATAATAATTTAACCATTAGCTGTAAGAAAAATTAATGGAACGGAAAAGACAATTTCTGTATATAGCTAACTATAGTGTAAAGAATGACTGTCTTATTTGGTGTGAATTCAGAGTATATTCTTGTGCATTTGACAGAGTTGAAAACTTGCTTTAATCTTGTTCTTTTCATATCATATCATTTGACTTTCCCAACCAGTAAGCCCTGAAATGTAATTACAGTCACCAAAGGAAGTAGTAAATGAAAGAGCATTCAAATATGGGAATTAGAATTGTGGTTAACTAATGACAGCAATACATTTGGTAAGCGATACATGCAAATACGAGTGGGGCAACATCTTGAATCTCTCTTATAGTAGTGGGGAAGACCTGCAGTTCATCACTGTTTGGTCCTCAGCCTACTGGTGGGTGCACACAGAGATCCAAGCCATCTGTAGGCTGATGTTCTGGTCCAGCAGTGTGTGGGAGCAAGCTGCTGTGATTGCAGTGCAGGATAGAAAGTTGTAGAGTCTTGAAAGTATAGATCAGGGTGGGGGGTCTGAACAGCAAAGCACCTTCTTAGGAATTCAGCCAACTCTGTGAAACCAGCAGTAAGGCAAACATTAATTAACTCCATTAAATAGCAAATCCATATAATTTAAACACACGCATATATTGTATAATATGTATTGTCTAATTTCTGCTTGCTTCAATGTATTGCTCTTTAGTACCAGAAACAGATTTACTGTCAGCAAAGAGGGAAAATACAAGCATGCTCACTATCTGCACATATGAAATGCACAGAGGGCATCCTACATTAAACAGAATTATGGATCTCACATTTCAAAGAAATACAACTTTAATGAAATCTGTCAGATGCCA
Source organism: Forpus xanthops (assembly GCA_032466535.1). NCBI lineage: Eukaryota > Metazoa > Chordata > Aves > Psittaciformes > Psittacidae > Forpus > Forpus xanthops. The sequence continues at coordinate 12,562 of JASSUY010030517.1, read as the reverse complement.
GTCATACAAACATGCCTTGATGCCATTAAAATAATCAATCATTATTTTCTAGTGGGGGAAATCATAAAACTTGTGTTCATGCAGAACACAAGTTTTAATTATGCCTGAGAAGTCAGAAAGTTTTTAACATTTCAAGTAAGTATGGAAGTAACACTTTTTTTGAGTTCTTTCATGATTTTGCCTACAGGCCTCATTAGATTCAGCTGCTATTTATGGCATTCGACATGCAGCAGAATATTTAGCTCCAAAAATCTGAAGATAAGAATTTAATATAAAGGTTGAGGGACAAACTGAGTTATGAGGGGATTGTCAATAAATGGTGCTAAGCTTTTCGGATGAAGGAAGTGTCTGTACTGTGCAGCAGAGAGAGTTTCAAGTGAGCTAGTGGAACAATACCAAAGAAATACTGTTCTTCAGCACTGTACTCCAGCTAATTAGTCTGTCAAGCTGTTTAATAGGGTTTTGCAGCTGTCTTGGATGAAAATGAGCATCTTAACACAGCATTGTCCTTCTGCACCACATGGGATTTCAAAGCAGAAAGCAGTTGTTCAGAGTGCTCTGTAATGCGCCTTGCAAAAGCATTTAGATGTTCTCTCCATCTTCTGCAGTGTCAGGTTTGTCCAGATCTATGCTAAATTTATACTGAAGGATTTTGTTGTTGTTAGAGGGGTTGTGTGACGATAGTTGGGTTTTGGCTTTCCCTTTTCTGCCAGTAAACATTCTGCCATGGCCAAACCTCCCTGCTTTTGTTCTAAACAAGCTCTCAGTGATATTTTTTATATCCCATTTTATTGGACACTTTATCTAAGATCTTCTAAAGGATCCCATAGAAGATATGCTTTATTCCTCCATTAGAAGATTTTAAAGTGCCTTAAACCTTTAAAATTATAAAGTATTTTGAAAAATCCTGATCTATGTTTGCTTATTGTCCTTCTGAGAAACATTTTATCATCAAAATGTGCTGATAACTTGCTTAACTGGTGGGTTTTCATCTAAGTTTAGATTGCCACACAGTTCTGAATGGAATAAGCTTTTGAAAATATTGGACAAACACGCATTTTATTGTTCCTTCCATCTGCTTATATTGGTACACTGAGTGAGGAATCAGACCCTTCAAATTCAAACAAGTCTTCTTAATGTAACATTTCATTTATTTTTTGGTTGCTGTTATTGCCCATACCGTAGCTCACCCAAAATCCATGTACTTCTCAGTAGTATACAGACAGAGACATTATTTGGGGATAGACTTTAGATGTGTAGCTATAAGGCATGGGGTAATGGTTTTAAACTAAAAGAGACTAAATTTAGACTAGATATAACATAAAATTTTTTTATGATGAGGAATGGTCATTGAACTGTTGGAACAAGTCCAGAGGAAGGCCACGAGGATGATCAGGGGACTGGAGCACCTCTCCTATGAAGATAGACTGAGGAAGTTGGGGCTGTTCAGCCTGGAAAAGAGAAGGCTGCATGGAGACCTCATAGCAGCCTTCCAGTGTCTGAAGGGGGCCTATAGGGATGCTGGGGAGGGACTCTTCATGAGGGACTGTAGTGACAGGACAAGGGGTAATGGGTTAAAACTTAAACAGGGGAAGTTTAGATTGGATCTGAGGAAATTCTTTACTGTGAGGGTGGTGAGGCACTGGAATGGGTTGTCCAGGGAAGTTGTGAATGCTCCATTGCTGATGGTGTTCAAGGCCAGGTTGGACAGAGCCTTGGATGGCATGGTTTAGTGTGAGGTGTCCCTGCTGATGGCAGGGGTGTTGGAACTGGATGATCTTAAGGTCCTTTTACAACCCTAGGTATTCTATGATTCTATGAGTCTGTGTGGTTCTGTGGTGGAATACAGGCACAGGTTGCTGAGAGAGGTAATAGATGCCCCATTCCTGGAAGTGTTCAAGGCCAAGTTGGATGGGGCTTTGAGCAACCTGATCTAGTGGAAGGTGTCCCTTCGAATTGCAGGGGGTTGGACTAGGTGAGCTTTAAAGGTCCCTTCCAACCCAAACTATTCTATGATTCTACAATTATTTTAAACTAAAAGAGGTATTACCTTCAAATATGTTCAGTTAAGAAAATCTCCAGATAATTTTATCTGTATCTCTCAGAGCCCCTCTACAAAACATGTTGAAAACCAGGCCGTTCCCAGTAGGAGGAAATTTCTGTAAAGTAAAAGAGGCTTTACCAAAACCAGAAGCTCTGATCAGCCTGGAGAAGCATCACTGTGTTCTCAAGCGTCTCTTCTGAAGGTGTGAGGGCATTTATGCTGTTTTCCAGTAAGATGCAAGAAGACATGAAATTAAGTTCCGAAAGTGAAAAACAGGCTGGGGAAATGAAATATATATCTCCAATCTATTTGTAGCGCTACCAACCCACATAGAGAATGACAGGAAGATTCTAGCTTGCAGCAAGGGGAAGATTAGAGGAAAATACTGGGAGATAAACCTATCAGATGTGGTTACAGTGAACAGTTGCTGATCTCAGTAAAATAGATGGGCTTTCTAATCTTTTTTACACAGGCATCTTGATACATTCTTCTCCAGCGAAATACAGAAGCAAACAAATTTCAAGCTTTCCGTGCTATAAATAAAGACATTATCTCCTCCATGCCCATTAAAGATCACATGTAAGAGGACTACTTTTCCTCATTTGTTTGCTTGGGTAAAAGATGTCTAAGTGATCTTACGAGCCTGTCTGTAAACTTATGCAGGAGGCAGCTGTTTGGGTGTTCCCAAAAGCCTTTCTGATGCCCTAATTAGGGTGGAGAAGCAGCTTGATCACAAGGCAAAGCTTCTAGGCTGACCTGTGAGCCCTGAGACATCCCCTCAAGAAGCCTACACAGCTATCCAGATTGCACTGGGGAAGTGGGAAGTTCCCGTGTTTTCAACAGAACTGGGAAGGCCTGAAGCAATCTTTAACATGCACCTTTGGCTTCATATTCTCTATTGCTTTTAGAGGAAAGTGGATCAGCAAGGCTCTGGGTATGTCAGATATGAGGCTTCAGGATATGTAGTGAAGCAGGGAGCTTTTTTTCAGTTGTTGTGAATCACCTGTAGATTCTTACTAGCCTACATCACAGTAATCAGTATATGGTGCTTCCTAGTGTTACAGAGAAGGTACATGAATAGGTACAGGAAAGGTACAGAAACGTACAGGATACCTGGGTTCATTTCTAGCTGACTGTCCTTAATCAGCAGCAAGTGTCAGAGTTGAAGAGAATGAATTTTTCATCCCTGAGGATAAGAAGGGGAGTTAAGCAGCCCCCTTTATATTAAAGCTTTACTTTACCAATAATAAAGTCAATAAGAGAGAGCCTTGTCCCCACTAGGCAGGAGGATTTCAAGCAGGTAGGTGATGAAAATGATAGCAATGTGAGAATAACCATCAAAGCTGTAAATAAAAAAACAAACCAACCCCAAAACACCCAAAGAAGGGAACTGCATTGTGCCATTTTGTCTTTGTTACTCGCTCCACTAAGGCATGCATGTGCTTGTGCTTACATTCACACATGAATCACATAATAAAATCTATGTAAAAGTTGCATAAGAATTACGTAAAGAAAAAAGGATGCCCTGAAGGGAACAGAAGAATTGTGTCCCTGTGGTGGCACGAGAGGACCTTCTTTGAACAAGTTCTCATATCTCAGTAGGGTTCTTTGGAAAAGTTCCTGCGGTGACTGGCTTGTTCCCAGCCTCTGCAGCATGATGGCTATGCAGAAAAGGGAGCAACACAGAGAGAAGAGTAGCAAATTATTATTATTTAACTAGTATTTCATTAGTAAAACAGTCTTGTGTAGCAGAGTATGTTAACACCAAATGAAATGAACTGAGCAGTTATACAAAATAATGAAATCAGCTCTGAAACAGATGGGTTTTGTCTATCAGGTCTGTCTTTCTGGGTGCTCTAAGATCATTCTTGCCTGGAAATAGGGCCCAGATGATGCTTTCTTCTCTTCAATGTATATAACTCTTAATCACAACCAATGTGCAAGAGAAAAGCTATCATTCAAGAACTGTGTATTTCACTGTAACCACTTAATTATCCCCCTGCATAGCTTACTGCTATAATGCTGACAGCCTTCTGGAGGCAAAATTAGCAAAATGGCTTTACCTGGATGAGGCTTTGTGGAGTTGTTAACCCTACTAGGGAAATGGCAGAGGCATCAGATTGCTAGGGTGAAATCTTGGTCCTGCTAACGCCAGTAGCAAAACTTCCATGCTTTCAAGTTGAATAGATGGGTTTCTCCTGTCACTCTCTGATCAGATCAACTGCTCACTCACTGTTTACTAGTGCTTACCTGTGTCCAAGTTTTTCCTTCTAAAATATGAATTTGATGTGCATTGCTTAGCAATGCAGTTTGAGATCTACAGTGGAAAGGATGCTGAAGAGCTAAGCAAAATTTATTAGAAGGGATAATCTCCTCAGACCATTTGTTAGAGTTGGAAAAAACAAGTAAGTTTCCATACATGCAAGCCTTTCTGAGGCAGAAGTAGTGTCACTTACTCTGGTTTATTTTGCTTTGAGTTACAGAGGCTTTCTTTTGGACATCAGTTTTGGCATCTTCCATGCTGTGGTTGCAGAGCTTTTATGATTGTGATGGCGTGAAGACAGAAATGAGGTTGAGGTTTGGAAGAATTAGTAATTTTATGGAGGGATGGTGGAAAATAGAGTAAGAGGCCCAAAATTAACTGGCCATTTGGAAGAGATTACAGTCATGTCACTAACTCTTTACTAAATGCCATTCAGTTCACTTGGATACTGAGATCTGTTTAGATTTTCCTGGATTTCTCCTTTTAACTTGTGCATAATAATGTAACAAATACGGAAATACGATGGCAAATTGCAGAGATTATAAACATGCTGCTACCAGCAAAATGAGTAATTTGGCAAACACGGGGACATTTTGGTTGGCAAGAGCTGTTGAGTTCTATTAATTTCTTTCTATACCTGCTTTAGTTCTGCCTCATGATAGGCAAGCACAAATCCATGCACTGCAGATACAGGCAACATACCCTGCATGCTGGTTTTGCATCAGTATTTCGTATTGTATTGCAAAGTGACCAAAGCTATGATGACAAAACAAGAACTGGAGTGCTCTGGCCATTCCCAGATTTCCTTGCAAGGAACATGTTTCTGTGTGTGACTTCATTAATAAAATCCCTTTTGCTAGGTATCCAGAAGTTATTCCTCATCAGTTTTATATTAAAAACACAATTATTATGCTGCATTCTAGCAGCTGCAGTTAATCCTACTTTAGAAAGTGGCTCAGCATCCCATGAATGTGAGAAATGGAGGAAGGGGGAAGACAGTTGGAGAAAGAAGAGAAAAAGGACATGAAGTGAATTTTGGTTTCTCTAGTATATATTTTAACAGGTATTTATATATTTTAGCAGGTCTTTTGGCATTAGAAGGGGGATTATAATAAATCCTACTTTTTCACTCTTTGAGTTGTGAGTTAGAAATGAAGTCACTTAAGGTGCAGTACACATTGTTGATGACATGAACTCTCATCATGTTGTTGTGTTTGCCCTGAGTGGTGAGTTCCAATACCTGCAGCCCCGTGCCCCCAGCAGGCACTGTGCCTGGGTCAAAATACTGTGGTGTATGATAAGGGAGCAGAGTTAGACCTTACACCCTTCGGCAGTCAGCTGGTTTTAACCTCTTCCTTAGTTCATTCTAAGGGAAGGAGTGCCATGGCTCTCCAGTTCCCTGGGGGTGCATCAGAGGAGCTAAGTCTGTCAGGATGGGGTAGGAAAAGGCCTAAGGGTTTAACACACTTTCAAAAAGTCTAGGAAGAGGAGGCGAAAATAAGGTGTGTGCCTTTTCAGAAATACAGAGAAGTGAAGGTAAACAGAAGGTAATCTGTGTAACCTGCTCTAGGTGGCCCTGCCTTGTCAGAGGGGTTGGGCTAGGTGATCTACAGAGGTCCCCTCCCGGCCTGATGACTCCATATTTCTGCATCCATGGGATTTTGGAGACAAGGGCACCAAAAACCTTATGAAAGTATTTTGTAGGAAGCAGAATCTCCTTACACTGCTCCTCATGCCAGATGTGTCACCTGGGCAGCATCATCCTATTAAAGGGCCTTGTCCAGAGATGGCCTGCATTGTCTCTTGGCTGCATTGGCAGACAGCGCATGGCAATTACTGATTTCAGCTTCTTACAGCTCCCTTTCAAAGAAGGGCTCCATACAGAGGCAGTGCTGCCCCAAAGTGGAAGGGGCAGCTGCAGCCACCTCATCAGGTTATCCCAGGGCGGGCAGCCCTCCACGAGCCTCCATGCCTTTACCACAGCAGGTGGTACAGAAATGATAGACTTTATTCTTGCAATAGAGCCACAGCAGTGATGCCGTTTCCTTTTCTTTAGCAGGGTTATTTTCCTTCAAGGTTAAAGGACCTTTCTGTTCTAAATAACTGGCTGTAATTCCTGATCATTCCTCCTTCTCCTTCAAATCTGTTTGTTCATCAACCACTTTCTTGGAATTTCTTCCTTGCCTTTTCAGCTGAGCTGCAGGGAAATCTGATTTTAGGGAAAGCTTTGCAAAACAATTTACTGAGAAAATAAACCAATAAAATTATTCTGTGGCAGTGGGGACTTCGGTTAGAGATTTTGCCCATCAGCATTCATTACACATTCAGCCCATTGTTGTTCACCATATGATTAGATTGTGTAAGGAATAGCGACAACTTCTGCTGAACTCTTCAGAAATGGGTACTTTTTTCTCTTCCTGGCAGAAAAGACATGAACAGATGTTTCACAAGTCCAGTTCTTTCTTTTTTCTTTTCCGAGGTTATTCTCAATGCATGCAGATGGGAAAGGACAGGACAGGATAGGAGGACAGATCTATTATGTTTTTGAACGACATTGCAAACTGAAACTACGTTGAGCTAGATGACAGCCAGAACAAATAATGTAAAAGTCAAAGGGCAAGGAGCTGCAATGGAGGCAAGCAAGTGGATGCAGATTTGCAGAAAAGAAGGCAAGAAAAGGCTTTAAAACTATTGCAGTGTGAGAGAAAACAACAATGCCCTTGTGAGCTGGAAGCTGGTGTGGTAGGGAGATGAACTTAGAAACTGCAGGTGTGCCCCGAAGAGATGGAGGAACAAGTAATTCAGTCTTTTAGACCCAGGCAGCCACTTCAGCTAATCTGATGTATGGAAAGCACTTTGTTTTCCACTGATGCTGGCCTTGAGCAAAAACTCTTAATGAACCCATCTGCTGGCAGAGCCCCTGTGCCTTCCCTGTCAGTTCTGTGGAGTGCTCCTGGTGGTAAACATTTCAAAGAAAGGGAGTACACCTGTGATGAAAAATTTCTCTCTGCTCAGAGCAAAACAGAGAAAGCGCAATGGTCTGCACAGAAAGAAAAGTACACAGTTAATGGCTGTTGATAGAGAATCGCAGGCTTGCTTCATTTTATTTCTTGATTTTTCTTTTTGTTGCTTTTTTGATTTTATTGGTAAGAATTTGGCAGAATTACTTCTATACGAAATAAGAGTGAAACCTCAGGATACGAATTCTGTTTTCCCTTTGCAGCCCATCTGAAGGCAAGCTGAGCTGCTTAGTATCAGTGTGCTCTGCATGGCAGGGAGGTTCTCCAGCCCCTGAGAACATCCTGGGCCACTTCAGTGGAGAGGCTTCTCCTTACCCACTCCTCAGGGGCTTATTTTCAAACACCCAGGCGCAGACTGTAACTCAGCTTAAATTATTCATTTCAATATCTGTGCTATGTGTTTGCTTGTAATTTTGCCTCAGTGATGCTCATCTTCTTCTATAGCATTCACCTGCATTTCCTGAAACTCCAGTACAGGAAAACGTCTGCAGCATTTCGTGGCACTTCAGCTCTCCTGACATACGTCAATGCAGTCAGCGTTTTCTTACAGCTGAACAGCATCGACAGCAGCGGGACTGGCAGATGGGGCAAAAAAAGCTTTGTTACTCTGAACAATGCCCTCTTGCCTTCCTTTTTTGCTTTACCTCACAGGAGCAATCAGGCATAAGATTAAAAATGTTTCCTTGGTTTTGAAAACCAGTAAGAGCAACATACTTAAATTGCGGCAAAACCCACTGCAAACTGTCTGCCCAGTTCTGGTGTGAGACAAACTGATCTCTGAAGGATTTAACTAGCTGGCAGTGATAAATTAACTTGGGAAAACTGACAATATTAACTTGGGAAAACGCCTACAGGAAAAGGAAGAAAATACAGCTTCAGGAAAAAGGTAATGACTCTGTGGCATTCAGTTAATTATCCAGATTATGCATGTACTTCATGAGCAATGGACCTGGGGTAGTTTCCTCAGAAGTTTCACTCCATAGCGAAAGGAAACCATCATTTTGGAGAAGTCTAAAACCTATTATAACATTTCCAATTCAAGAAGTGCATTTTGCCCACAAAGCCATATTCATAAGTCTCAGGTTAAAAGCCTCTGGATTCATACATTTAATCTAAAAATTGAGTATCTTCAGGGCAAAGGACTCATTAATGGGAAAAAGTGTTTTGTTTTACTGAGAAAATGTGAGCCTTTTGGGAAAGGGTTAATTTACTATTTCTTTGTTCATGCAGAAATAAACAAATCTTGCCCCACTGCATGTCAGCTAAAGACATTTTCTAGTGCAGCTACAAAGTTATAACGTCTCTTGATACCATTTCAAGCTCACAGACCTATTGGCATCTCCTGCCTTTGGCTTCTGATGCTGGTATCAACTCTGGGCTTGGCTTTGCTGGCTAGCTGTCACGCATACTAGGGCATTGTGTGCTTTTGTTCAGGCAGAAAAGCTTTAATAAGCCCAGATGGTTTTCCTTAATTCCCCATGGTGCTGCTATCTCCTATTTTCAAAGTTTTGGATCTTTCTGCTCAGTGGCAGCTCTTAACCATGTGAAATATTAATCGCATAATATGAAAAAGAGCTCTTCATGAGACCATTCCCTAATAGTGCTAATGTTACTGGAGCTCAAAGAAACTCCTTTGGGGAGCTTTTTTTTCTTCTTTAAAAGTAGCAAAGAAAATAGGGAGATGGTAGCGAAATAAAGGGAGACCCAAGCCCAACACTGTTATTATATTATTGTATTTTAGTTATTAGGTAACTAAAATACATGAAGTCTTCACTTTTCCTGCTGTAGGGAGGTTTTAAGCCTGAAAAAATGTTAGTTTTTAGTTCTAATCTCCTTTACATACCTTCTCATGCTCTACTTTGTCTTCAAAACCCTTTATATTGTAAGAGCAGGTGAATCTACTTCAGGGACCAACATAGTGTAGACTACCATTTTGTCCTGGGATAGGCTGTACCCAGATCAGGTCTGCTGGAAAGCATTAAATGAAATACCTTCCTTTGAATATAATCAACTCCTTTCTGTAAAGCTTTCTTGGCTTGGAGGGTGACATTACCAGAGATGGTCCTTGGAGAAGGCCAGAACAACTTACTTCACTGGTGCTTAGGCAGGTGCTATGTGTAAATGAAGAAACCAACAGGGGAGCTGTAGGTGACTGCCGAGATCCCCTTGCTTCTGCACACGAATTGTTACTTAAGGTCCCTTTGCAAAGTACAGGCAGGGAACCCAGGCTCCAGAACACTGCTATAATACTTGCAGGCAAGCCAGCCATAAAGCTAGGAGCAGAAGCCAAGCTCTATTGCAAATTTTGTGTTGCTGTGATATTATATATCCCTAAGTGCATCTCTCTAATGGGCACTTGTAGCCAGAAAGTCAGCTGCCCTTCTCTCTGTGGTATTTTGCGATTTGAATAATGAGTGTGAGGGTTTTGTTGGTCATTTAAATACCACAATCCAAGCACTTAAACACACTTAGCAGGTTCCAAAGCTCCCTGTTTCTGAGCCAAGTGGCATTTTGAAAAGCATTAAGTTAAGTAGCCTCTCACAATAATTTTGTATTACTTCTTTGAGCTTTCTGTAGCAGAGCCCACTTTGAATGTATTGCTGTATTGATTTTGGTATTCTGCCATTCTCAAAGTTTTCTTCTGGATTTTTCCATTGAAGCAGTTGCTCACTCAGATGCGTGTTCAGAGGGGAATCAGCCCCACGTGCTGCACACTTGGAGATGACTTTTCTATTGCTCTTCCTCAAGGATTAGATGGGAATCTAGTGCCTAACCACATGCATAGAGGAATCAGGCAGTGGATGTGAGGCCCCCAGTTGTTGAATATTTCAGCTGGTGCTTCACCCCCCAGAAAAATCAGAAGCTTGTGTTACTGCATCAAAAGAAAACATGGCAAGTTTTAGCTCCAAAGGCAGATTTTCCAGGGTGATCTGAGTAGACCAACTTAAAGGACAGCTGCCAAAAATCCCAGTGCGGTGATTAACGTAAATAACCACCAGTATCTGAGGATTAGCATAGCCGTGGTTACTAGTGCTAGGTGCAGTAATGTGAACAGAAGAGGAACAAGCAAGTGCAAGAAATTCCCTGCATTCTCAGAGGATGTTTTGCAGTTCAGCCTTCTCTGGTCACCAGGTGCAGTGGTGAGGTAGCTTTCAGTCGTGTTTGGAAATGAATACATGTGGTGTTTGCTCAGTGTTCAGCTTTTATCAGCCCTTGGAGAATGAGGAGCTGAGCTCCTGAGGTTCATGTCACATCAGTGACTCCCTGCCTGACCAAACTTTCAAAACCAGTTTCTAATTGCAGACACTCAGTTTGAGCCACCGTGGTCTGATTTTTGAGAAGCTCACGAGTTACTACAGCTCAAGTCAGAGTCAAGGGGAAAACTTGCAGAAAGGATCTTCAGCCATTACCTGTTTGAGACCCTCATGTGCATGATGCAATGGAAAGGAAGGGCAGCCTTGCTGCCTGGCCATGCTTCTGGCATGTCCTCCCTTTAGCTCAGCATTTGTCTCACAAAAACCAAGACATAGCCTGGTAATCACAAAGAGATTTTGTATTTTTTAAGCTGCTTTCTGTATTGTAGTATCTGGAATCCAGCTATAGTTTGATATGGAAAGATATACAGAATATTTCCCTGGAGTTATTTACTAAAATGTGGGGTGTACTCTACAGCCCCTGGATGTCCAGCTGGAGAATTTAGACAGGTAAGTGGCATTTACTGTCACAGGTTCCAGGCTGGAGCCAAACGTGGGAGATTCCCAACACAGCTTTGAATTTTCAAGTTAGAGCCAATACAGTACCTGAGTGGATCAGCAACAGGGGTGAGACACAGGTATAGTAAGTCCTGCACAGTGTTATTTCTCATACAGGCTTGTCTCTCAGATGTGCTCCATTTGGCTCATTTAGTCTGGTGTTTTTCACTTCTCTCTCCATGCTGTTTGGCTTTAGAGGAAAAAAGATAAGCCAGTAACAGGGAGTGCCAGGGTCATTGTATTTGTGTTGTGTTTCTGAACAGCCTGACTGCTGCAGCAGGTCAAGTGACAGTTCTACACAGCACTAACCTCATCAACTTCTGCCTGCGATTCCTGCCCCTCTCTTTCTGTGGTCCCTCCTACCTTCATGAGGAGACCTGCCTCTGAAAAGACTTGTAATTTCAGCTAGAAGAAAGGAAAATTACAGAAGATGCTATTGGACAGAATGCTGTTTCACAGTTGTTTTCAGTCAGGTCTGCCACACCTTGTGTTTAGAATTAAAACCACCATATATTCAGTAACAAAATAATGGGTGTCTTGCACTGCCTTTTCTCCTGGGATTTTATCAAAAGGTAAATTAAATAACATTACTGTGAATGAGGTACTCTTAAGTGGCATTTTGTCTCATGAAACAATACAAGCTTTAGAACTAGGGACAGTCCACTTTTGTCTAACAGGCACATGAGACCTTGGAGGAAATTGCACTGGAGAGAGACTCACTGCCTCTAGGCACAGGAGGACCAGCCCATGTTTTAAAAGTCTAACCTCGTGTTATACCTCTATAAGGCTGTGTGAGAAGGGTGCTCCCTCAACCTTCACTGTGCCATTTGCCATGCATTTGGATAGACATTCTCTAGAGCTCGCTCTACTGAAAACCTTTATTATGCAGAATTCTCCCCCAGAAGTTTATCTCCTCATCAGTCAGGTCCTGAATGCAGATTGCAGCTCTCTCTAGAATTACTACAGAGCCTTTTCCATTTTAATAACTTTTGGGTGTCCCAAGAGACTGATAGGCAATGCAAATTATACAGCACTTGTCAAACCTCCTCCTGTGCTTTCTTCGAAATACCTAAAATGGAGGCAGAGAGGTAAAAGTTTTCTACTTAACTTGTGGTTTTGTCCATTTGGTACAATTGCTCTGTGTGTTAGCTTCAAGAATGCTTACAATGGGAAAGATACAGAAGAACAATCTATCACACTTAATGGAAAATTATTTTTTCCCTTCTTTTTGTGCTGAATTACTCAGACCATCACTTACTGGGGAAAACATCCCTGCTTCATATAGAAATTTATTATAAGTAGAAATTTCTCATAGATGAAAAATGGCATAAACACCCTATTAATTTTATAAGTATAAAGCACAGATGAGTTTTCAATGATGGGATAGGATGAGAGAGTTGGAGCTGTTCAGCCTGGAGAAGAAAAGGCTGAGTGGAGACCTCATAGCAGCCTTCCAATATCTGAAGGGGGCCTATAGGGATGC
>JASSUY010030516.1:34793-61591 GCA_032466535.1 Forpus xanthops | reverse complement strand
CGGGTGGGGTCCTACCCCCCCACCCCCCCCCCCCCGAGGGTGCCTAGGGCTAGCGTTGTTCCCCGGTGTGTCGGGGAAGCCGCGTCCCGCCTCCTGAGCATCGCCCAGCCCGAAGTTAGGTGCCGGTACTTACTTTCCGCGTCAACTGTCTGAGCTCATCTGGCTCGCAGCGCCGCGGGCATCCTGGACCTCGGGACGGGAAAAAGTAATCGCGTTTGCCTTAAACTCCAGGACAGCCGCTCCGGGAGCACGGCTGCGGCTCTCGCTCCGGCTGCCTGATCGGTCGGGACGTTTTTCCCCTGGGAAAGCAGAAAACCGTGGAGAGGCCGCCTAGAAGAGCCTGCGCCCGAATGAAGATGTTAGAGGAGGCGAAGGGGCGTTGCTTTTTGCCCTCTGCGCGCCTCCATGTCGATCTTTCTCTTTCTTAATCCCTTAGGAAGGACACGACGGGAGGACAGACCTTTCCTGGAGGGGCGATGCTGCCGAGCCCTGCCCCGGGCAGGAGGAAGCCTTTGCCATCGGGTTCTCCCGGCAAAGGGGATGCGCCGCCCGGGGCGGGCTGCGGGAGAGCTTGAGGAGCTGCCCCCGCCTGCGCCTCGGTGAGACGGAAAAGCATGGTAAAAAGCGAACCCGATCCCTGGAGCGCAGCCCCGCAGAGCAGGAGATGGGATTATTCCGGAACAGTTGTGGAGAGCTATAACCGGTCAGAGGAGTGTTAAAGCGAATTGCTCCCCCTGGAAGAGGAGCCCGCAGCCCGCGCCGTGGCAGAGGGGAGTTCACTCCGCTTCTCCTCTTGCTCTTTCTCCTTCCACTGAACGACAGAGAAAAGAATTGGTACTCTGCCCTGGCCAGTGTTGGGAATACCGTGCCTTTTCCCTGGAATGATTTGCTCCGACGTGCCGCTTCGACGGGATGTACAAAGTGCGACTAGGACTGATCCGGACAACAGAGTTTGCAGAGTGAGGGACAGGGGCCGAGGGATGGAGGCGACTGAACGCACGCCGGTGGGGTCCGTCACGCATGGTCCAACAGCACAGACCTGCTGCTGTCCTGAAAAGTAACTCCTCATGGTCCAACTCTGCTGGCTCCTGGTTTTACTTTTCCTCCGCCACACTTTCAGGGACACCAACCCCCTCATCCCCTACATGCACCTGATGCAATGCAGTGCTTCTGTGTTAGTTTTGTGTATAAGATTTGCTATGCAGTTCCAAAACTAAAAGAGGAGGAGAGACAGCCCTGCACCCCAGAGCAAAGAGAGTCAGAGGTGAAAGGTAGGAGCCAGCATTTCTTGTTTAAATAAAACTAAATAACCTGAGCTACTGCTTACTGAAAACCTTTAAAACACACCTCCTGTATGTTTATTTTCTTTGCCTCGGAAGTGTAAACCAGTTTGAAACAAAGTGAAGATTTGCTTTCTGACCTGCCCAGAAACAGAGAACTGATGCATTTTGTCACAAGAGTGTACTGGGAGGAAGGATGGAGTGTTTCATCAGTGAGACATTTAGGAAGCTAGAGAAAAAGCATCTCATATAATACGCTTCAGTAAATATGAAGGGCTAGTGCAGTGGACACTGGAAACACTCGATCAATAGCCTATTTTTGTGGGAATATATGCAAGCATGGAAAAGTGATTGCTTTTGTGTGTGTGGGGTGTATTTGCAGAGGACAGCAGCAGAACATTTGCAGGTGAGCTGTCTGAAGTAGGCTGCTTCATGCTGGGGTGGTGCAGTGTGTTTCTGAAGGGATTGCTTGAAAAAAACCTGTCTGTAGGGTGGACTGTATTTGCGCATTTTGAATTCCTGCTCACAGAGCTCTCAGTGTTGTTCATTGTGTCTCAAAGTGAGTGCAGTCCATCTGGGGGCAAAGGGACAGCAAAAGAGGACCTTTGGTCTGTTTGTTGATGAGTAATTAATGGACGTCTGATATCTGCAAGGAAAGGAGCTGATGTCATCATGAAAATCATGGTATAGTTTTCCCTCGGGAGAAACCATGACTTGGAACAACACTACTATGGACGGGGAAGGGTTGCTGGTGGAAAGGGACTCTTCATTTCGGATCCTCACAGGCTGCTTCCTCTCACTACTGATCCTCTCCACATTGCTGGGAAACACACTGGTGTGTGCAGCTGTCATTAGGTTTCGCCACCTCAGGTCCAAGGTGACCAACTTCTTTGTCATCTCCTTGGCAGTTTCAGACCTCTTAGTGGCAGTTTTGGTCATGCCTTGGAAAGCTGTGGCTGAGATCGCTGGTTTCTGGCCTTTTGGTTCATTTTGCAACATCTGGGTGGCCTTTGATATAATGTGCTCAACAGCTTCCATCTTAAATCTTTGTGTCATTAGTGTGGACAGATACTGGGCCATCTCCAGCCCATTTAGGTACGAGAGGAAAATGACCCCCAAGGCAGCCTTCATCCTGATCAGTGTGGCATGGACTTTGTCTGTGTTGATTTCCTTTATCCCTGTGCAGCTGAACTGGCACAAGGCAACAACCACAAGTGTTTTGGACTTAAATTCCAGCTTAGAAGACGAAGGCATGGACAACTGTGATTCTAGCCTAAACAGGATGTATGCCATCTCCTCTTCTCTAATTAGCTTCTATATACCTGTGGCCATCATGATAGTAACTTACACAAGGATATACCGGATTGCTCAGAAGCAAATACGGCGCATCTCAGCTTTGGAGAGAGCAGCAGTGCATGCCAAAAACTGCCATACCACAAGTGGCAACAGAAGCAGTATGGACTGCCATCAACCAGAGAGCAACTTCAAAATGTCCTTCAAAAGGGAAACAAAAGTTTTAAAGACTTTGTCAGTGATCATGGGGGTGTTTGTGTGTTGTTGGTTGCCATTTTTTGTATTGAACTGCATGATTCCGTTCTGTGAGCCTACTGAACCATCCAAGGGAGCAGAAGCCTTCTGCATTAATTCCACCACCTTTGATGTTTTTGTTTGGTTTGGATGGGCTAATTCTTCTCTCAACCCCATTATTTATGCCTTCAATGCTGATTTCCGCAAGGCATTTTCGACCCTGCTGGGATGTTACAGGCTTTGCCCTCTGTCTGGCAATGCTATAGAGACTGTTAGTATTAACAATAATGGAGCAGTTGTTTTTTCGAGCCAGCATGAGCCCAAAGGGTCCAGCCCCAAAGAGTCTAATCTGGTTTACCTGATTCCACATGCAATTATCTGTCCAGAAGAAGAACCTCTCAAAAAGGAAGAAGAGGGTGAACTATCTAAGACCTTGGAGAAAATGTCTCCAGCACTGTCGGGTATCTTGGATTATGAAGCTGATGTTTCTTTGGAAAAGATCAATCCCATTACACAAAATGGGCAGCATAAAACCTGAACAGTAAGGTTTACTCAGCAAGACCCCGTAGTGTATCTTGTAATAATCTAAAAAAAATTCCCCTCCTAAATCCAAGATTTTTTGGCAAGAAACTAAACTCTAGGGAGAAGTGCACATTTACACCAAACCCGGAATTAATTTTCCTGTCATTCAAAGCAAATGTAACATTTTAAACAACAGGGAAAATACTGAAAATTGGTAAAAAAATGCATAATTAAACTGTGCTGTTTGTACTAAAGAAAGTATACAAATTTAGATACAGCACAGTGACAAAGAAAATATTTCTTCTTCTCTACACAGAGAAACCAATTTTAGCTTAAAATGAGGCAAAAGATAAATGTTAAGTATTTAAAGATTAATGTTTACTAGAAGTTAAAAGATCGCTGTGTCTTGTGATAGTGGGTGTGAACAGGTCATAACTAAAGACTGAGGGATTGTAAAAGTAGGTAGATGCCTTCTTAAAATGATTTCTAAAATATAATTGAGCCTTATAATGAGAATGGTTATTTTTAAAGCTTTGGGAGGTCATATGTTGATACTGGTTTTATTTATTTATTGTTTTAAATGGATATTTTTCATATGTTATAAGAAATCTGACTTTATTTATGTTATTTAAAATGTCTAAATAACGGGATATTTTTGGAGTGTCATAACTGCATTTTGACCAGTCAACCAGTCAGCACTTTATTACAAGCTTTGATGGGCTGGAGGGCCAATGAGGGTTAATAAAGGAATGTAAAGAAGCTCACCGAGAAATGAAGGAATCAACAAAACTGATGCTGTGTTGAGTTCATTTGCTCGTGGGCTATTTTCTGTGTTAAGTGGGATTTCTTGCAGAAGATAGGGTGGCGTTGGCTGAGTTGTGAATTCTCCTCCCTTATAGGAATAAAAACATAAAAGATTGCTGCTATTTATTTTTCAAAAGTTTCCTGTTACAAAGACTTTGCTAGAATGTCAAGTTTGTGGAGCTGTACATACCTTAAATACGACTACAACCTTAAGAAGAATTCCATTTGAGAAGAAAAGCTTCTTAGATAACAATTCTTAGTATATAATGTTTTGTATTTATGTAAGATAAACAGCTTTCTCAGACTTTTCTTATTTCAAGTCTTGGATATCTTTTCTGAACAAACACGATTGGTTATAATGTAGTAAAGATGCCAAAACCTCATTATCATCTGTATTTCTGCAGTACCACCGGGATCGTGCTGTCTGCCTGCTACTGTATCAGAATTAAAAAGTGAAGTACCTAGTGCTTTACTTTGGATACTAGGAGGACATTACATTTTAGTAATTGCCATGTCAGTAGTCCATTCAATAAGGATTAGTGCCTCATTGCCATTTTGGATTAAGACATTTCTAAATACGGATGGAACTGCAGCCCCCACCTCAAACACGTCCTGTGAACTCCTAAAAAGTTGCCAATGTTTAATTCAGAAAACCTGCTACTTTTCCATTGTCCTTCCCTGCTGCTTTCCCCTTGCAATGCCAAAAGCAATCAGTGAACATTAGCAACAGGAACATTGGGTATTAATATTCAGCAGCATTCAAAGAAAGCTATTTGTTTTCTGAATGGGAAAAAATACCCTTTGGAGCAACTTTTTCATAACATATATCAAAAAAAATGTGTTGTCAGGAAAAGAGAACTGAGAGGAAAAAACCCCATGAAGTCTATGAACTATATACATCCTGCATCAGGTCTGTGTATTTATGTATTGTGAATGTTTTCATAATTTTATTGCCTGTATGCTGCTTTCATAATACAATAAAATTATTTTGTGAACAGAAGGTCAAATAAACCTATCTACATTGCATTTGTTAAATACATGCTGGGTTTTGGCAGTCATATTGATTGCGTTAAAGGCAATGATGGTTCCTCTTTTTCCATTTGCCCTTATTTGGGATCACACCCATGAGGCAGATGGGAGTTTTTATTAGAAGCAAGCGAAAGCCCTCTCTACTGAGAGACCTCTGAGCCCTTGCTCTAAGCTAGGATTTGAAAGAGGTTGGAAACAACCATGGTGCTTCAATGTGACTAGTTAAAACTAGTTAAATCTCGAACTGTGGTGACTTCAGTGATTTTTTTTGCCTTGGTGTAGCAGAGCAGTTAACTTGGTTTATAACGAGTTTTTAATGTTGCTTCTCCCCTACCCCTCAAATCTGTGCAGTGCTTTTCAAAGCCTGATACAGCCCCACTGCTAGTGTCTGGTTTTTGGAACAAAATGGATCATTTCAGAAGTGAGGAGATGGTGGATGCAGCTGAGGGACAGCAGCATCCCTCTCTTCATGGCAGTCCTCTCCCTTTTTTTTTCCTCTGTCAGCAGATTAATTTTGAAATGAATAAGCAAATGTGGTCACTTCTGCCCTGAGCATTTCCAGTGTGACCCATTCAGCATCTGAGATCTGAGGTGGTGCATGAACTGTGGTGATGTCCAGCTCCCCTCCTTTAGTGCTAACTTCCCTTGGCCAGTAAACTCAGCAGGTCTGACGGCAGGCAGGAAGCCTTCTCTGCCTCCAGCCTCTTTTAGCTCCGTGAGTAAAATTTCCTTGCATGGTGCTGATGCCTGGTTATATTATTTTTGTACATTTGAGGAATTTTTTTACTTCTTAAAATTACACATGCTAAAGCAGTTCTGTGGCTGCTTAGTCAAAGGGATAACGCCTTCAAGAGTTCTTATTCTGAAACCTCCCAGCAGCCTGATATAATAGCAATAATGCAAAATATGATTTAAGGAGATCATGTAAAGCAAGATGCTGTTCTTGTACTCGTTTATATGGGGATGATATGTATTCTGAAACCAACAGTTGCACTAAGTGTGACCATCTTAGAAGCCATCCCAGGAACTCCCTCCTTGCAGATGAACCTGAGCTTCAGAGGGGCTTTGCAGAGGTCAGAGTGCTACCAGCTATTGCTGCTGGGCACCTCCTTTGGTGTGACAGGCATCATGCTAAAGGCAGGGGAGGGGAGACACTTTGGTGAACTGATTTTATTGTTTTACCTCTCATTCTATTTAAACTACTTTTTGCTTCTGACTCCTTTCCCTTACATACACTTTAGAACACCACGAATTCGCTCTGGTCCTCATTTACTGACATACCCCATTTACCTTTTAATTTTCCAGTCTCCCCAACATGGGTTTCTCTACTTCTCTTTACTTTCCCTCCCACTGCTGCCAGAGCTGTTCTGTCACCCCGGTGGCTTTATTGGCCCAAAAATAATGAGAAAACCTCCAAATTAATATCCTCCCCCTCTCACAGCCAAGAGTCCCCTCCCCACGGCCTGCACCCAGAAATGCCTCTCTTACCTGATGCAGAGCCTGGAGACCAGTGTCGGGGAGACTAGAAGGGACAACAGCATGCACCTGCTAACTGCTGCTCTATTTATGTGCTGAATTAATCACTCAGAAGCTGTATTACCTGTCCTGCTCCTGCTCCCCAGCTGCTCAAAACCAGTGAACTGCTGAAACTACTGGTCACAAAAACATCAGGGTGCACCCCAGGGGCTGGACACATTCCAGACCCATGCCAGGCTCTGGCAGAGCTGATAGCAGGGAGTTAACTGATGAGGTTTGGCTGTAGTAACCCTATGAGGAGTGCTTACTGATCTGTGCTAGCAGGCAGCAGCAGCCTGTCTGCTTTTCCAGAGGGTGAGAGCAGCAGAAGTTCATTTGCTATAATGTCTTCTTTGTGATAACAGCCGCTCCAGTGAAACACTTCCCAGGGAATGTGTTTCTGGCCGTGTGTTGCAACTCATGGATGGGCAGAGCCAGAGCCACTGAGAAGCAGCAAGGTGGCCAGACATCAGGATGTCACTGCTCCCACTAGGACGGCCTCCTTGTCTACCCACAGGCATCAAGCACTTTTCTTCCCACCTTACCCCTCCAAGCAGCATTTCCCACTGCAGGGCAGGCCTTGCTGTGTGCCTTTCCAGTGCGCCTGCAAACAATCCATATAACCTTTATTCCTGCATTGCTTCCTCATGATTAAAGGTATTTTTCTGTTTCTGGATGGAAGAAGTTAATAATCACCTACTTGCCTGTTTATGTGTGTCCCAGGTGCTCCAGGAGTGCCGTGAACAAGCCTGGAGACACTGAGCTGAGGAGGATAATGTTGGGAAGGAGGTCCTTCCTTTCTGAGAAGCTGTTTCTGGCCTCTGAAGCGAAGATTTTCCTTCCTTGGGCTGCATGTCTCATTTATTGCGAAGCACTGCCTTATTTTGAGCGTATTGTGGTTTTTCTCCCACCTCACTCAACTGAGGGAACTGGGAAATTAAGCATTATCTTGTAACATTGCTTATTTTGATAGCATCAAATAGATGTTCAGTTGTACTTGTAACTTAAGTGTGCTAGAGACTGCAATTGTTTCAACAGTTAAGTTAATAAAAATTCCCATTTTATTTTCATATTAAGGAAAATAAAAGAATGAGATTTAATGCTGCAGAGCAATTTCTCAGTCTTGAAGTTATCTCTCAGGCAGATGTGAGCTATGGTCTGCAATGATGCACAGCCTGAGCATGTGTTGTTGTTTGTGTGTATGGTGTGTGGAAAAGTAGTACAAGAAAAATGCACAAATTAATAGCCTCATGGGGCACAATCCTACTCACCTACTAAAATGTGCTTAAATGTTACGCTTTCTATGATTGTTATTCGAGCTAGAACCCTGTGATGAAGGTACTGCCTTTTACTTGGGGTCAGGGAGGGCATGGTTATAGTTTGTTACTGCAAGTGCAGGGTGTAATGCTATTTCCTACTGTAATTCCAGCTGGTTCCAGTCTGTCACGTGTCTCAGTGGGAAGCTGAGATGGGAGGAACATACAGATGGAGGTTTTGATGCTGCTTTCATGTCGTTGTCGTTTGTCAATCTTGGAGGACCTATTGCTCCTGTTATCACAACAGTCCTGGGAGTGTGGGTTTTGGGGGCACTGCTGTTAGGTTTTCTACAGGAGCATCATTGTAATGCTCCCTGACTTGTCTTCATTACAGCTGTCATGTTGTGTCCCATGCTGGTATCCCAAATGGCTTCTGCTTCATTTGTTCAGCCTCTCCTGCCAAAAGCCGAAGAATCACCTGTAACAGTCCCTCAATGAACAGTTTCTGGGGGCAGGGTCAGCTAATCCTGACTGCTCCATCTCGAGTAGACGGAGACACTCCCACCCGCACAGCCAGCACATGGTGACTGTTGGTATGAGTGCTACCAAAGCAGCTTCTCTGAGGTCCCATGGTGCCTCCCATCAGAGGAGCTCAATTTTCTGCTCATCACTGGTAGGAAATCACTGCTGTGACCTCTGCTGCTGCCATTAACAAGACTTCCCTGACAAACAAGCATTTCTTTGCTGAGGAGAGACAGCCTGAGTCTGGCTGGGATGGTTTTGCTTTATTAAAACATGGAGATTTCAAAAGACAACAGTTACTAATCCAGTCCCACAGACTGCTGCAGCTGGATGTGGAGCTCTTGGGGTGCTCAACAAGTGCAGCCTGAGCATGTTGCCTTCAGCATGGGTGATGGAGGAGACACCCACAGCCCTGGCTCCCCAGGGGCTGCCCAGATTGCTTCTCTATGTTGTCTTTCTGTCTGCAGCTCAGGACCCACAGCAGGAGCTGCTGCAAGAGTTTCAGTGGAAGCCTTGATTTTATTCATTTTGCAGCCAAAATTAGGCCAGTGATGCTGCCAAGAGGCATGCTTTTTTGGTTTGATGCACAGAGAATGCATTTTTAATGCTGTAAGTGCTGTTCTCTACCATCGGGCTCCCATGTGATGCATAACTGCAGCCAGAGCTTTGCAATAAACCAACATTTACTTACAAGGAGGGCTGAGAAAAATATGACAAATAATATTTTTTCATTAAAACTGAAAAATATTACTTTTAAGTGACCAGTCTTTGGCCTTCATTGATCTCCGCTGTGAAGCAGTCATTCTGTCTTGTGAGGCTACAACTGGATCAAGAACAATTTTCTAATCAAATCCAGTGTTTAGTACAATAGGAAATCTGTGCCTTGGCAGGGGAGGAACCTTCAGCTAAAGTTGAGAAACATCTAGAATATATATTTGTTATCATTTTGTCCCAGTCACAGTCGGAACTGCTCCCTGGTTGTAGTAAAGCTTTGTGCAGAATTGATGAATCTGAGTCCTCAGCTGGGCAGAAAAGCAAAAAACCTGAACTGAAAACCACCATCCGCAAATCCCAAACATCCTCCCCACTGCTGTGAAGTGGAAACAAACATATTTGATTCTTGGACATCTGTGATTCCTTTCAGTTGCCCATATGAAGACAATAATTGCGAAGATAATTAGGGAAGAGGATTGAGGATTATTTTTCCTGAATGAATATCCACTGTGCTCTAGATGGGAGGGAAATTCTTGCCTTGGATTACCCGACAAAATAAACCTTTCTGGGTCATGGACAGTTGCCAAATCTTATGTAGAGTCACTGGGAAGCATATGGAGCATTGCACTTGTCTTTGCTTTCTTCATGTGAACTGGGAGCTGAGATCAAAGACAGTGGGGTACTTGCATGAAAAGGGAGAGCAAAAATGTGGTGTTGTTAAGTCCTAGCTGCCAGCTCCTGACACAGCCAGCTGCTTCTCACTTTGGGTTGCAGTTTCTCATCAAGTGACCCTGGTGAGAAAGGTTTTCTGATTGGCAAAGCTACCTGTTTAACACCTAGAAAGACAAGTCATTGCAAGGAATTAATAAGTCACCTGAAATATAGTCACATAACTTTATGATGTTTACTGGAAAACAGTGAGTTAAACACAGTCTAAGCAATAAAGTGTTCACTTCTTTGTGCCTGATGTTCTCCTCAGCCAGGTTCAGCAGGAGGGAGCTGAATCTGGCTGTGCCATTGTGGCAGTACAACACACTAAACTTTTCCCTTGCCCTTGTCTCATGGCAAACGCTGGGAGCAGCTCTGCTGTGTGGGATCTATGTGGGGTGTGCCTGTGTGGAGTGCGTCTGGTTAACTTGACAATTTGTGTCATTTGGAACAAGACTGGAAACAAGCTCAGGAGATCCCTGCTCTGCCTGGGAGCACTTTCTAACCACAGGTTTAGGAAAAGAGATGGTGCCAGATGAACAGCTACTTAATTTCTGATGCATCCCAACACGTGCAGAAAGCAGGGTACATGCATACAAGAAACTGAGCACCTGGTGTCTTTCTGGGTTGATGTGAAAGGCATTTTTGGGAGAGGAATGCAGAGGCATGAATCTTCCTGAGCTTTGAGGAGTTTCTGTTTCAGACCTTCACAGTCTGAATTTATCGCTTTTTTCCATGTGGGGGCATGGTTACATATCTGCATTCATTTGAGACAGAAGGCCCTCTCTTAGAGCAATTGTACACTTTAAATTCTCCCATCAAGTAAAATGCAATTGGTTTCTTCCCCTGCTTTCTGCTTAGCAGAAGACATGTTCCCTCCTGCGGGGATGCATTGGCAGGACAGAGACTGCACACACAGGGAAGAAATGCTGGAGTCACTCAGGGACAAATGTTGATCTATTACAGCTGAATAAATCCACAGTAATATAATTTATTCCCTGGGATTTGCATTAGATTTATCCTGGCACATATGATCACAAAGGTCTGCATGCACGGTTCCCCTGCTGATTATCACAACGCGATTTGGATGAAATTCCAGACCACCTTAAGACCCTGTGATGTTTGCCTCAGAAGACCTTTTTTTTCAGTTGCTTATCTCTTTGGTGAGCCTCTGCCGTTTGGATGGAGATTCTTCTGTGTTGGATGTGAGCCTCAGGCAAATCTACAAACTTTTAGAGTGTCAGTCACAACAGTGAAGTCAATGCAGCGTAAAAGAACAGGAGAAAAGGGAAGTTGTATTTCCCACAAGATAATGTACGGCTGTTGGGAAAAGAAGCTAAAGTTTGCTGTTCTTTGGAGCAGGGGCAGGCAGTTCTGCAGGTGGCTGGTGCTGCCTGTGCCTTCTGTTGGATTTTGGTCTTCCATTGGGGAAAATGATACCTGAACTTCAGCAATGTAAGTGTTCCTGGATCCACCTCATTTTGTGTGGGATAGGGAGCATGTTAAGCTCCTCTGATGAAGGCATCCCCACCAAGTATGCTTGTTCTACCTGGAACTGAGCTGACCTCTACTGAGCTTTTGAGGTCTGCAGAGACAGAGGAGGGTTTTCCCTGCCTTGACTGTGGTGGTAGCACAAGTGGAAGGAGAAATAGGGTACATCCTGTGCCTTCAAAAACCCATTTTGATGCTCCCAGGCAGGTCTGCACCTGCCTGAAACATTTGAGTTTATAAATGAGAGATAAATAAAGCTGTTCTTGCAGCATCATCGTCATTGCACGAAAGTTTAATGGACTTGAGGTAATTTTCAGTTGTTGCTGGAAAAGGTGTAGGAATAAGGCTGAAAAAGTTCCTTCTGCTTTCCTGCCCAGAGAAGGCTGTCCAGCTAGGCAGGGGGGTTCTTAGTGAATGGTACAGAAAAGCCACAGGTAAGTGTGGAACAGCAGTGAGAATGGGAGCTTGGTACCCAGACCCCTTCACTCCCAGCCTCACTATGCTGGTTGTGAAGCTGGGGTTTTCCCTCCAATGTGAAGGATATATTATTAAGCAGCAACAAAGAGGGAGAGGTTTAATTTGCCATTTTCAGCATTAATAAAAGGATATGCTAGCATGTCAGAAAGGGAAGATAGTGCTAATCACTTGCTTCCATGTGTGTGTTGGCAGTTGTGTGCCCAGGGTGATTCCAGCACTGCCATCCAGGAAATGAAACCAGCAGAAGTCTTTCCTGTTAAAGCTGACACAGCTTGGGAGGACTTAAACAAAACTAAAAAGGAAAATGAACAGCTGGAGCTTCTATTCACATTAAGGCAAAAGATGGGGGAGATTCATGAGGGCCTGGGTGAATCTGAGAAAGGAGAGTAGTGTCTCGTCCATAACACCCTGCAAAATGCTTACTGGCAGCAAAGGCCGACGCTGGTGAGTGTCTGCTCCTGTCCATGGTGACCAACTCTAACTCCAGAAGGTTTCCCTGGGAAAAAGCTTGTGAGGAAACATTCCCCACAAGGCTGTCAGCCTGCATTGCTGGAATTCACACCAGTTTTGTTTCATACTAGCAACATATCCAACTTGTTCCCTACCCACCACATGGAGGGTTTCTGTGGTCTGGCTTCAGGCACCACGTATGCCTGCTTTGAAGCAGGAATTACCTGCAGCAGCTTTGCAGGATTGCATTGTCTTGCAAAATGTCAAAATGCTGTGCATTTAAAATAATCTGTGATGTTAGAAAGAAAAATAATCTCTTCTGCATGTTAGTAGTCTTTCTGACAAGAGTTTTAATGATAAAGACTGTATGAAGTGGTCTGATATAGAATCATAGCATCATAGAATAGCTAGGGTTGGAAAGGACCTTAAGATCACCTAATTCCAGCCCCTTTGCCATGGGCAGGGACAGCTCACACTAAACCATGTTGAGCATGCATTCCGAGCATGTCAATCTGCATTTCAGCTCTGTGTTCCAATTGGATGTGGCCTTTTGGAAGTATTACAGTAAATATGGAGCAGGGGAAGAATAGTTTAAATCAATTTTTATGCGTATAGGCATTATAGTTACTTTTTTCTTAGTTGGCTGAAAAAAAGTGCCACTGAAGTGACCTTTTTTTTCCAAATGTTCCCATCAACTTCTCAAACCCGAGCTTGATGAAAGGAACTAAATTGCTGATATTTATCTGAGCCTAAAGAAGCACAATCACAATTCTTGGCTCAGAGAAATGGAGAGGCAGCAAAACATGCAGCTTCATAATTTGGTTTTACTGACATGCGCAGGCAAGGAGCGTGACATCTTGCAGGATACTTACAGAATCAAAGGAAGAGTTTTATTCCGAGAACTGAAAGACAAACGCAGAGTTCCTTTACATGATTCATTTCCATTTCAAGTATCCAGGTCTTTCGATGGAGTTGGTAGCAAGGGAAAAGGACAGGAATTGATTAAATTGAGGATATGAGTTTGTCTAAAAGAACCCATAAATGGATCAAGCTGCACGTTTCATTTTCTGGAGTGTGTCAGAAGGAACAGACACCTCTGTGACAAAAGTGCTTTTGTCTCTCTCTCCTAACGTGATTTCCTTTATTTTACTGATGCCTTCACTTTCTTCCTCACCAATTTCAGAAGTGTTTGAGGCTTTTTAGAAGGAGGAGAGGAAGCCTGGAACATCTACTCCATGGTCATATGTCACATGGTGACCTCACGATTTCTTCTTCAGACGCTCAGAAGGCATCTCTTCCTGCTGGACTCTAAGCCTGCTCTCCTGGCCCACCACTAACAACTACAGCAACCAATTCATCATGTGCCTGGGCTAATGGCTGGTGTTGGTTTGCTTGCTTCCCCCTAAAACTCATGGAAAACCTGGACAGAAAGAAACCATCTAGGATCATGGAAAATACGAAGTCTCATAGGGAGAGAATAAAAAGGATGAAGAGAAGAAAATCAGCTTCCATATTACTCCAGGTCTCACCCCCTCACTAATTTTCAGCACCTACATAGTTCTTCCTGCTATGAGCCACCCACTTGCCCACCTCCACCCCCACTGTGGGCTGTTTAAGAAGTAAAGCAAAAGCCACATACGCACACATTCGTTTACCCATTCCCAATGTAAGTAGGTGTTCAGACGCTCCAAGGAGAGCAGGGCTCCATCACACATAATGGTGACTTGGGAAGACAAACGCCATCACTTCAAACACCTGCCCCTTCTTTCTCCCCCAGCTCTGTATGCTGAACATGATGTCCCAAGGTATGGAATATCCCTTGGGTCAGTTGGTGTCAACTGTCCTGGCTGTATTCCCTCCAATTCCTTGTGCACCCCCAACCTCCTCACTGAAAAGGCCTTGGCTCTCTGGTAAGCACTGCTCAGCAACAGCTAAAACATTCCTGAATTATCAGCACTGTTTCCAGCACAAATCCAAACCATACCCCTCGCTAGGTACTAGGAAGGAAGTTAACTCTATCTCAGCCAAAGCGAGCACAACCAGGAATATTCCCTATCAGCCGCAGCAAGCAGACCCCTGGTCATTTCCTGCAGGGAGCAATGGGATGCATTAATTTTCTCATAGGTGGCCTCATACTTCATCAAGAAAAGTGTTTTCCATCACTTGGAATGAATGGCCAAGTCCCACCGTGACCTGTGGGCAGCTGACAAGGCTGCAACAGCTATAGAAGATCCTGCTTCTGGGTGATATGGATAAAGCATGAAACCTTCGACCTCTCCCTGGATCCTACACCAGCAGGCACAGCCTTGGGGTTGTCTACACCTTGATGACTGTCTGTGTTGGTGCATGGAGCTTTATATATCTTGGGAAGAGCTGAGAAGCTCCAGATGGTCGGCATGGTACCTTATAGAAGAGTCTAATCATAATTAAAAAGAGCCACATGGGCAATTTTGAAAGTAATAAGAGAATGTTGCTGCAACATGAGGGACCTGGGATCAGAAAAGCAATCACTTTTGGATAAGTCATTCAGCCATTTAACCTTCTTATCATCTGAGAAATCCCCTGTAATGGACTCGCGGTTGTAGAGTACCATCCCCTCTGTAAAGCAGAGACTAATAATGTCATTGTTTTATCCCTCTTCATTCTGCTGTCAGTTAACCACTGTTTTCTCTGTTAGATAATAATAAAGCTGATGTGCATTTTACTGTGTTCCGATATATTGCTCTCTAAATGAGAGGAAATAATTTCAGTTTAATGCTAGGCTCCAGTGAAGGACAAAATGAACATGAAAAACAAGTATCCCCTTGAAATAATAGCTCCAAAGGCAAGATTTATTAATGCATGCTGCATGCTTATTTTTCACCAGTGTTTTTTACAGTCACGTATAAACTGTCACAGCTCCATCAGCTTTAATAGCACTGCTCTTCCAACTGGCACTTCATATTGAAACCCTTTGGAATGAATGATATTTAAATAGGGGTGTGAATACTGAGAAATTGAAAAATTGAACCTTTTTGTTTAGGCCCATGAATATTAGCTTGCTACACATCTCTTGTCACTCTTCACCTGTTTTACTGAAAAGAGAATATCTACTTGCTTGCTCCATTGCCCAGCCACCCACACAGCCAGTGTTATCTTCTCTTCCATATTGTATTATGCATCATCTGAGTTTATTGTCTTTTATCCTTTTAACAGCATTGCTACAGCATGTGGGTGTGGATGAGGAGAAGGTGCCAGCTTGGACCTTGGAGACTGGCTCTGCTACCTCTGTGCAGGAGCTGCTGCAGCTCCGTTTCTTCTTTGCTACTCTCCTGCTTCTACCCCAGCGCAGGGGAGTTCAGGAGCAGTACCAGTCTATCAGGAAGAGAATGGTGAATGTCACAGTCAGGGTTTCATCCTGCAAGGTGCATGAGTAGTTGTTCAGTGCCTGACCATGTTCTCTCTCTTACTTCCAGTGAGGAGCAGTACCTCTCTCTGCACTAGCATTCAGAGAGAAGGTAATGATTTTACTTTTGCATGCCAAAGTTCCCTAAACTTGCCTAACAAGATGTTGTGTGCATCTCTGAATTTAGTTTGAATTATCTTTCACCTCTCTTTATTATCTATTATTCAGATGGCAACAAATAACTCTTCAGCGGCTTTAAAAAAAATGAAGAAAAACAAACTCTCTGATTGGAATAAATTGCTTGTTTTCTGTTTATTTCTTCAAGAAATGGCTGTTTTCCTATTTGAAATATAAATCTTATTGCAGCATATGCAGACTATGGTAAACATCTAAAGAAAAAGCAAGCAGCTTGTGGTTGAGCACAAGCAATAAAACAAATTTCAAATTTAGCATCCTATTTTCTGTAATGTGCTTCTGCCCTCATGCATAATGTAATCCATGGGGAGTCAATAAGGCATTGGCTGAATGCTTAAATAACCACAGAAGGGAGTATTTCTACATAGGATAGTCCAGGATCTCTATTCTGAGACATATTTAACGCAGCATACCAGGAGACAAGTTGCTCAGATGGGGCCATAGGCTCGATTTGTTTCCAAGGTACTCTCTTCTGAAGCCATTGAGGTAAGCATGTCTGATTGATGACTGTTTCTCAGATAGCACCAAGAGGTTGGAAAGATAAAAAGAACGTCTGCTGGAAAATACACTCAACGAAAGCATCGATTTGTCTCTGGAACAATTTGGTGTTTGCAATGGAGCCCACTTTGTCCTGGAAAGCAGAGTAAAAGAGAGGGAAGGGTGAATAACACATGAGAGGTATCCTTTCACTTACTTATGTAGACGTGAGACGGGGCTCAAGCTACATGCTGAAGGAGCATGATGTAACAATGTACAGTGAAGGCATGCAGCAGAAAGAGACAAGTGGATTAAGATGAAAAAAAACCCAACTAAATTTTCAAAGAGTGGTCATGGACAGTGTTTCTTTACAGTAGAAATTAGAAAATGGCCCGAACCCAAAGGAGGCTGAGACTGTAATGTGTGAGTCACAGGAACCCGATCACAGGCCTGAGAGGTAGAAAGTGAGCTCAGCCTTTCAGTCATTCTCTCCAGGCAGGAATGAGTCAGGCAAACAGACGTTAGAGGATGCTCGTTCCAGAGGCGAAATGGGAAATGCACCGCAGGAGAAGAGCAGCCAGTGTGTGAGTTGGGGGCTGTGCGGAGAGCTGGGAGGTCTCAGCCCAGGGCTGCTTGCCAGGGAAAACCACAGAGGTGTGTGAGGGCAGACCTCTAACTGCTCCAGCCCTCACTGTGCTCTCATTAGAAGGGCTGAGACAAAGCCCTAATGCAGATGTAACTCTTGTAGCTCTGGCCTTACTATAATGTCCTACCTTGAAAACGAAAAAAAGACCATTCTTATTTTGTCTTATTACTTGATCCATGCTTGCTTTACTCCAGATGTTGTGGCATTGACTTTAGAGATGATTTACTTTGCGTCTCTTCCAGTTTTGATATTGGAAGTTTACAGGGTAGATCAGTGAGGAGCGTGGAAACACATGGCCCTGGCACTGCACCTCCAGCTGTGCCACCTCTGCGCAGCTGCCTTGCAATCCAGGACCTCGCACCCTGCCTGTGCTACACAAAGGAGGCTGGGGGTGGATTGGTGGTTCAAGTGCGGGAGCTATTACACACATTGTTTAGGAAAGGCTGTAACAGAGGAGTCTGCAAACAAAAGGTTGGGGACCCACACAAGCACAGAGAAGTGCTTGGTGTGTCCCTGCACTTGTTTTGCTGCAGGATCTGGGGAGGTTTGTGTGTGGGAAAGTCACGAGCCTGCATTTCTGACAGGTGAGACTGGCTGTTCTGTAATATGATGGGGGAATGTTTGGAGCAGCATCCTGGAGCAGCTTCAGAGAGGCTCTGCGCAGCAGGGAATGTGCCTCTCCCCCAGGCAGTATTAGGCCTCCCATGCTACAAGGCTGGGTGGAGAGAGCTCTGCAAGGACTTCAAATGGAACAAAAGCCTTGGTCCCAGTTGACCGCTTCCTCCCAGGGCTCAGTGCTGGTGGTCCAACAAAGCCCTGGCAGGCTCTCTTCTTGCCAGTCCACAGTGCAGGGAAGTCCAGCTTCACCTTCAAAGGCAGCAACTTGCTCTTTCCGTTCTCCAGAGGCGTTAGGTCCAAGCAGAATCATAGCCATGTTGATGCTGAACCACAGAGAAGACTTGTTAATGCAAAGCAAATGCTTCAAGCCCTGCTCCTTTTAAAACATTCAGAGGCCTTTTAAAGTCAGAATTTCCTTTTCCTTTTTTTCTTTTCCTCTCTGAATTTTAAGTGAGCCAAAGAGAAGATGCCTCGTTACAGAACTCATGTTATCTTTTCGAATACTGAAAGATGTCAGGCAAAACTATGCTGGTGAGTTGGGGATAGATAGACATGGCTCTGAATTATATGGTGCATGGGATGGCAGGTAGATGGGGCACCCAAGTCAAGGCTACTGGTAGAGATAGATGTTCTTGCTTGGGCTCTGATCCTCAAACCCCTTGTGCTGTAGGAGTTGAGGCATTTTCTGCTCCTTCCCCATCTTTTCCTTCCTTCTGCCAAGGTCCCCCCATTAAGGATGCATTAAGCACAGATGGATGGGCTAAGAGTGGTCTCAGTAATTAATGTTTTTCCTCTTATACATGAAAACAGCCACAAAAAGTATAATTTCCTATGAATGCTGCCCTTACCTCTTTGGAAATTTTTATGAGATCCCAGGCTCTGCTTCTGGATGAAGAAGTTGTCCTCCCACAGAAAATGTAAAGATAAATGATTTGCTTATAAGTGCACGAATTCTTATTTAGCGTGAATGTTCTCCTGAAATAGAAGAGGGAATTATAGAACTTTTTGTCTTACAAAATGAAGCTTTTTCATAGAAAGACGAAAGAGCATTAATTTATTCAAAAGGCTCAGGACTGTTTTTTTAATACTTAAAAAAATAGTGGAAAGCATGTGGAATGTGCGCAGCAAAACGTGAAATAGTGGGGGGTACCCCTGCCCGTGGCAGGGGGTTGGAACTGGATGATCTGAAGGTCCTTTCCAACCCTATTTACTCTATGATTCTATTCTATGAAATACCTGAAATCTGAGCATTTTTGAATGTACCTGAAAATCAAATGGGCAGATTTTGTGAGATTTTCAATTGGAAGATGATATGTGGCAAGCTATTTTTTCATATGACATTTTCTAACCTATTTATGTGTCAGTGTGGTTATTTGCCCAGACTGCAAATTCGAAGTTATACCAAGCAAAAGTAAAACCTCCATCAGTTTAATATATATATATAAATAAAGGGAAAGATCCAAAACTGAAAGGAAATAAATCTTTGCAGTTTCAGAATAGCGTAAGATTAAAGTGGGGTTTATAATTTTAGATAATATCTAGGTTATTAGCACACTAAATATAAAAAAGTGGGCTGAAGGCTTGTTAGTGTTGTTTTCTTTCAGGCTCTTCCTGAATAACAGCGTTTTCCCAGCTCAGATGCTTTGCTTATGTTGCCCAAATGTATTAAAGTTTATCAGCCAGATGAATGAGGGACTGCAGAGCTCCTGAAGATCACCTTTGCTTTTCTATCCCCAAAGCTCAGTTCTTCATCACCTGCTTTTCCTCCTCTGTGCACACACACTGCTTCACCCCACACTCCTTTATCTGCAACAGAAACTTAAAAAGCCCTTTACCACAAGGGAGCTCTACTGCTGTGCTCAGTGTGCTAAAGGGGCAGTTTGCCATGGTAATTCCCATTGTCGGATGGAGATATCACCCAGGATTGCTCCCTCTCCTCAGCTTAAATAGCTGCTTATGAACCCTGGGTACTCTGTGGCAGCTCTGCTCAGGGTGCAGACATCTCTGACCTCTCTCATGCAGAGGCATCCCATCCTGCATTAGATTAATGCCCAGGCTTTGCTTTAACCCACAGAGTAACTGGAGCAGTGTGTTTGACTGCTTGGTTCAGTGAGACACAGAACAGCATCCAGCCGCATCTCCATCGCTTCTTTCCTTATGTTCCAATGCTGATTAAAGTATTTGCTGAAGAGAACTCAGCTCAGACAAAGAACAAGGCTTGCAGTGATTCCTGAATATATTGACTGTGGTTTTGTCCTCTTTAACTGAACAGCCATATATGTAAAATACGTTTTTTCTCAGAACATCTTGAGGACAAATTTCATCGTAACACATCTTTTTACTGCCCTTTGCAGTGCAGTTTTCTAAGGAACTGTGTAAGAATTTATCATTTCTTCCCTGAGCTCCTCACAGTCCCTCCTGGTCTGAAATAAGTCTTTTTACAGCATGCATCGTGCAGTGTAAATCAGCTTGGGGCAAGAAGGGAACAGTATATTGTATCTATTACCTTTGAAGAAGAATTTGAGGTAGAAGACAGTTAATGCTCATACAGAAATTCATCCAAGTTGAAGAAATCCCCTGTGCTAATTGTTGGATCTTTACTAAGCAATGGGAGCCAGGTCTTCGTTCATATAAAGAAGTCAAAGACAGGCTGCCATTAAGATAAAGTACATGGTTGCCACTGATTTAAGCAGTGAGCTACCAGTAGACATTTTACCTCTCTTAAACTACAACTACATGAGTTTTCTTTAGCGGCCCAGGATCCATGACAGATCCAGCAGCATCTTGCTTCAGCTGAGATGATACAAAGAAATTGGAGCCTGCTGGTAAGCATGTGTGTGTGAGATTGTAAATCAAATATTCAAAACTGTCAATAATGAGTGATGCCAGTGATGGGAATGATGAAGTGACAATGTAGAATGAGTCCTCTGATCTTACACATACAAATTAAAGCTAAGCTGCAACCTAACAACTTCCACAAAGTTGCTTTGATGCGTGTTTTATTTTTCCACTAAATAAAATGACATGTACTCTTTTGCTGCAGCTCTCCAGCTACTCCCATCAAGACTTTCAGGATGTCATTTCTCAGACAGTTCTCCCAAGTAAGTCAGCACACAAATGGAAGCATGAATTCAAGTCAGTAGACTTGCTGGAATGGGCAGCTCACAGGGAAATCACAGCTCACTAACAGGGGAGTCATTGCACAGAAAGATGCGAATCCATGACCATTTCCTGTCTGATGGGTGTTTGAATGTGTTCTCAAACAGCACGCTTGTGACAGAGCTGTGAGATTACCATTATTATCAGTGACTTTGTTGTGTCTGTTCCCCCGTCCACTCATCTACACACCCATGGCAACTTGGCTACACAGGACTGCTGAGTCGTCTGTGAACTGCCGCTGTCCTGTTATTAACCTGCCATACCTGGTCATTCTATGGGTTTATACTGTAAGGTTGATTCACCTTTGATTTACACCACTGTGTCATAAAAGGTCTGCTAACGATGTCCTTGTCAGTACACAGCACTCCCTTGCTCTTCATGCCCTGCCTGACATCAGCTGACAGGGGGGATCTCATGCTCACTGCCTGCAGCTCCCCAGAAGATGGATTTGCAAAGACATTGAGTGCGCCCATTTCTTTGCAAAAACTTGCTTACCATGTGACCCACATGAATTAAGGAGCAAACTTATTCATGTTCCTTTATCTCACCTTGTACCAATGCCACTACTTCTAGAGGAAGGTACTGTAATTGCTGGAAGTGGTTGTGTTAACCAGGCTGCCCTGTGTGGAGTGCTGCTGCCAGATTAATATTGCAAGACAGATTGATTGTTTTACATTTTATTCTTAAGGCAAAGTGCAGCCAAAAATGCTTCAAGAATGAAATGTGTTTTTCTGCAAAAGAGCCAGCTGGCTGGGGCAAGGCATCTCCTGGGAGCCACCCTGGTGTGAGTGCTGGTGGTGAGGCTTGAGAGGGCAGCCCGGGTGCTGTGGGTTGAAGGACAGGGGAATCGCCATGCTGCTCTGCAGCCCCTTCCAGCCAGGTTAATGAGGTGCCAACAGGCTCTTGTTCCCTGGGCAGCCCACCCTGGGCCCCCATCCACTCACCCACTGCCTGCTGGATGTTGAGCTGCATTTAGGCTCAGCCCCTCTGTCCTTGCCTGAGCTGTGCTGTGGGCATGTTATGCCCAAACCTACGTCTTGACCTTATGGCTTGATATGTAGCTGCCCTATCACTGTGCACTTGCCTGGGTCTCTGGTCTGTGGCTGATGTTGGCTGTGGCCACTGGACATGGTCAGCTCTTGCCCAAGTACTGGGGGACTGTATTACTCACTGGGGGCTGCTGCCTTGCTGTCACCCTTGGTCCTGCTTGCCTGACCCTTGCAGAGCAAGATGCTCTGTCCCCTCCTTGACTCTGCCATCCACACTCAGGCTGCAGCCCGATGCACCAAGTCTTCAAATCCTGTGGCAAGAAGGGGGGAAAAATAGAAGTTTTTTTCCAAATATAGAACTCCTCTTAAGTGCACATATGGCTGGAAGAGACGGCTACAGGAATCTATGAGAAAGCACAGGTTAGAAATATGTCGGTCCTGGAACATGGTAGTAATTTTATAGCCAGGAAGAAGGAAACCTCCAGCCCTTGTCTTGGTGACAATGTTCTTGGCAAGAAAAAAAATGCAAATCAGAAGTGCTGGCTTTAAAATCTGGTTCCATGAAGGAGAAAGGAAAGAGATGCAGAGAAACCACACAGCTACAAAACTGGGAAAATGTGATTTTCTGGGCTTTGGGAAATTTAGCACCCTGTTCAAAGGATTTGGATGTCCCTATCTCATCCAAAGTGTGTTACATGGCTGGGTGATGCAACAGCACAGAAATGTGCTGTCAGTGATATGGAAGCATTGCCTGAGGTAGCAGAAGGTGCTCGCAGCGTGTCTGTGAGCAATAAATCAGGAGGATGCAGTCAAGTAACAGCACTGGCCTGACTGTGGGGTCTGGAGGCTGTTACCTTAGAGCTGCTTAAGCTGTAGTCAGAGAAGCTAACAAGGCAGGAGAAATGATTCTTTGGACTGTGATTTTCTGTGCTTTGCACCTTTGGGAGAAATAAAAATAACCTGTGCTTCACAAGCAGGCAAGAGTGAAGAAAGATGCTTTAATAAGAGACCAGAACATAAAGGGCAAATAAGGACCAGCTGTGAAAAGTGAGGAAAGCAAAGAAGACACTGGTGCAATGAGTTTTGGTTGGAGATGGAGAAAAAAACCTCTCATGGGAAACTGGTTAAAATGCCATCGTATTCTGCACCAGTACTGAGTGAATGTGTTCTGAGGAAACCAAAATATGTTCCTTCTATTTCTTTTCCTTTGACAGACCAGCTGAGGGCTTAGATTTCCATGGAGGCTTTTCCCCTGGTAAGGCTGGCAGGCATCTGCCAGGCTGTCTGCTGGGCTGATGGCAGACTCTCATCCTCCTCCCTTGTACCCTGCTGCAGCTTTCCTCCACCTGCCCCTCTCCTGCTGCCAGCTCCTCAACCTCCCTGCAGCTTGTCAGCTCCGTTCCTTCCCTGTGGGCTGAGTGCGAGATTGAGAAGAGTCTTCCAGGGAAAAAAAACAGGAAACATCACCGAGCACCAACAGCTCTTCCAGCAGAACTGAACATTTCAGGCAGCGTTGCAACCCCCCCCAAACCAAACCAACCCAAAACCCAAACCAAGCAAACCATGGGGCTTACCAGAACAGTTTGCTCAAAAAGAGGATTATTTACCCAATGAAAACTGCCAGGTGCAGTGGTGTGAGGGGATGGGAGGCCAATTGGGGACAGATAGAGAAGGTCCACCAGGATGGTCAGGAGAGGAGTGAGTCTGTTGAAAGCCAAGTGTACTTCTCCACCACTATGGTTAGGTGGAATAGGTGTCTGCAAATGCATTAGGGAATACAAACCCTAGAAAGGGTGCGGGGAAAGCAGTTCATTTGGAAAGGGCAGCTGGTACACAGAAGCCATGACAAACTTCAGCAGGAGATGACAAGGTCTCACTGCGGGGGTGTTGTGGCTCTGGGGCAACTTGTTTCCTCCTGAGGTGTAATATGGGTGGCAAAGGCACACGTAAGGGCTCTGAGCACATCTCTACAGCTCCATCAGGTCGTGGAAGTGGCTGCAC
The DNA here is from genome assembly GCA_032466535.1 of Forpus xanthops. Lineage (NCBI taxonomy): Eukaryota > Metazoa > Chordata > Aves > Psittaciformes > Psittacidae > Forpus > Forpus xanthops. The sequence continues at coordinate 37,826 of JASSUY010030516.1, read as the reverse complement.
GATGCTTGTGCCTGAAGCAGTGGCTGGGCTCAATGTCTCGGGAGGTCCCTTTTAGTGCCATATACCTCTATCTACTCATCTTCCATGTTTTCTCACTACTGCTTATCTGCCTTTTCCTCCAGCAATGGAAAGGATTTTTGCTTTGGATGGAACTTGCTAATGGCAAGGGAAAAGTAAAAAAGAGAAAAAAATTGAAGAAAAATACTGGCACCATCACTGCCAGAAATGATTCACTTTTTTCCCCAAATCCACTCTCTATTTTACACTCACTTTTGAAACATCTGCATTCAGAATCTGTGCTTCAGCTCAGCTCTGTCATCTTGTCTATTATGCGCAAATCATTTACTTGCTTAAAATGCTAACATAAATTAACATTGTTTCACCATAGTTAGAACTTTTTTTGCCTGGAATTTATATATGGATTTTTTATTTTGGGACTTGATAGTGTTAGGTAACTACCTGCTGCTTCTGCATCCTTTTCTGTGTTTCTCCAATGCACTAGAACAGGTCTTGAAGTGTCTCATCAGCCAAAGCTGTCACTAAGCTGCATGGTCTTTGGCAGGATTGCATCTCCATTCCTTCTGCATTGTGTAGCTGCAGAAGAGCTTTTATAGAAACAGAGTGGAAAGGTGCTAATCTTTGCCTGCTAATGTTCACAATCAAGAGTAGATGCTTATTTTGGTTTCTTTTTCCCTATCTTTTTCTTTGCATTAGGAGCAGAATTAGAATTTCCTTTGGATCCTGTGCATCATGGCTTGGGGCTCTGCCACACTGCTTTGAACACTGAAGATTTCAGTGCTAGCCTGGATGGGGCTTGGAGCAACCTGACCTAATGGAAGGTGTCCCTGCCCATGCCAGGGGGTTGGAACTGGATGAGCTTTAAGGTCCCTTCCGGCCCAAACTATTGTATGATTCTATAATTCTATGATTCTATGGTGGAAAGGTAAAAGGCAACACCTGATCAGTGAGCAGCAGATCAGAAGCTTCTCTGTGTGTCATGCTACATGAACAAAGGGACTCTGGAATGTGGGAAGCTGCTGGCAGTGGGGAATAATTTCATTAAGCATTCACTGAAGAACAGTCATTGAGAATAAGCAATTTGATGGGAATTTCAAAGGAATTTGGGGCTTATAGAAATACCAAGGGTATTCAGTTTTCATTATTGATTCTAATTAAACTTTTTTAAAAGCTGTTTAACTTTGTGCATTTCATTGCTTATGACCTAGCTAGTAGTTTTCAATCACTAAGCCGCTGCCTTGGTCATAAACTGACATTAAACCCAGGCAGATGTTGTCTGGAAGCCTCTTCTCTTTAAACCACTGATTAATGGTCATTTCAGTAGAACAGCCGATCTCTGGTGCCCCCCTCTAACTGCAACCATTCTGTGATCAGTGGTTTCATTTCTGTCCTCAGTGGTCACATCTGGAGATGGAAGGAAGCTCATTAGACAGCTACTCACCTACCTGGTAGCCCCGGTGAGAAGGGGACACACTGGGCAGGTCACAGAGACTGAGCTCTTTAATCCCCTAAGTAGAAAGAGGGAGGTACAGTTGCTGAGGTGGTGTGTGAGAACTTGCCTTGCTGCATCCGTGGTACTGTGATCTTCAAGAACAAGGATCTTTTGTACCAATAGGAACAGGGAAAAAACCATTAACATTATTCCCAAAGCTCATTCATCCGTTTAAATCCTCACACTCAATTCTTTTCTGCTGTCAATCTACTTACATCTCTCACTGAATAATTAAGAACTGAAAGACTCAGATAACAGAACACACCTCAGATATTATTTAGGGACATTATATTACATATTTATATTAATTATTATTTATTTATATTACATATAAATATGTAAATTTGCATGTATACAAATATTATAAAGGGACAGAGAAGGAGTAAGGGCAATTGTCCCATGGAGGAAGGGCTGGTTATAACTCAAAATGTCTTGAAAGCAAGAAGTGCTGAAATTTTGTGGTGTGGCTTTTTCCAACTTGGAATGAAACCCATTTTTTTTTTTTTTCCAGAGAAAAATAAAAAGAAAACATGAAAAGTGTGTTTTGCAAACATTTTTGTTCAAGAATTTTGCCTCAGGTCTTGTTACAGTTATTTGCAGTTCTCAGTTATAATACTGGTCTCACAACACTTTTTTTCCACTGGTAAATGCCCAAGTATGGCATGAAAAAGTGATAATGTGACCTTGAGAATTTAGCTAACTTTTCTCTTTTCCTTTATTTTCCTTTATTATATTTTCTTTTAATTTCTTCCTCTTTTTTTCTCTTTTCTTTTTCTTTTCTCTCTTTTCTTTTCTTTTCTTTTCTTTTCTTTTCTTTTCTTTTCTTTTCTTTTCTTTTCTTTTCTTTTCTTTTTTCTTTTCTTTCTTTTCTTTCTTTTCTTTTCTTTTCTTCCCTTCCCTTCCCTTCCCTTCCCTTCCCTTCCCTTCCCTTCCCTTCCCTTCCCTTCCCTTCCCTTCTTTCTTTTCTTCTTTTCTTTTCTTTCCTATTTTCTTCTCCAGTTTTCAATTAATTTGAAAATATTTGTCAGACAATAAATAACCACAACAAAGATACACTGAACGCTTTGTCCCCTTAAACTCAGAGCTAGTCGAGGCAATGTTGCTACTTCCAGTCACTACCCTTCTGAAGCGCTCTAGCTGACATTGGTGAATAACAGCTCTGAAAATTGTAAGGTTCTGGAAAAACTTGAAGTTTTGGACCAGGGAAACCCCTGGTCTTTGCATCCTGCTTTTACTGTCAGCAGAGCTAAAGCAGAAGGAGTTGGAGGAGCAGCAGTGCCCTGACCTTGGCTTGGAGGGTGGAATCTTCTGTGACTCTATCAGCATGGGACCTTGGGCATTTGGAACCTTACATCTTATTAAAGTAGTAGCAAACCTGTAATGAAAGTTTGGGTGACACAAATATATGCATTCTTTTATAAAAAGGACATGGAACTGTTGGAATGGGTCCAGAGGAGGGCCACGAGGATGATCAGGGGACTGGAGCACCTCCCCTATGAAGATAGGATGAGAGAGTTGGGTCT